>JACRUU010000026.1:15348897-15363897 GCA_030449085.1 Kryptopterus vitreolus
CAGCACGAAGGGGCTCCCGGGCAGCAGCCTCGGCAGCACGCGTATAAATAACAGCCAGTCCCGTTAACAAACGCGGGATCGAATTACACGTCTAAACGGCACTGCACGGGAAGGGGGGGGGCTTTTTATTTTTTTCACATTTACATTTTACGTTTTTACGCGTTACGTTTTTTTTTTTTTTAACAAATCTTGTAAATCAGACTCCATATGCAGACAGCATGCAGTTTAATGATGCTAGGAGGGAGGGAGGGAGGCAGGGAAAGAAGGGAGGGTGGAAGAAACAGCCACTGCTCGCACTAATAAACCAATCCCCGCCCCCCCCTCACCACCACCACCACCATCACCATCACCGCGGCGGCGTAGCGGAGCAGCCGTGATTAAAATAATGTGCTGAAATATTCATGGGGATGATCGGTGAGGCCCTCGAGCGAGCCGTGGAGTACTGCGCTGGTATTTATTATTGATAAGGGTGAATTAACGACGTGTAAAAAAACAAAAGATGGTCAGAAAGGGAAAACAACACATTTCCGGCATGTGGCAAGCATCTTGGTGAACGATTATTCCAACATTAGCAGGGACCCAGGCTAATTTTATTGCTGGCAGCTTAATGCAAACCATTATAGGGGCCGGACGAGCATCAGGTTACTAAGTGCAGACTCGTTTCCACCAGGGTTCAGACCAGGGATGGGGCAAGAGCTTCAGCATACTCCATAAAGAGAGAGTGAAAGATAAAAAGAGAGGGAGAGAGAGAGAGAAATAACACTGCAAGTAATTGACTACAGCCAGGGTTTGTGAGGGATGTAGAAGGAGAGTGATGATGGTGGTAATTGGGGAACGGATGACAAGACGCGAGACGATCAGCGAATTGTGGTTTGTCTTCGTTACGGAGAACGTTTGCACAAATGCGCGAGCTGCGTGCGCGTGCGTTTCACCAACAATGCAATAAACCAGTGCTTTATATAGTCCTAAAAATCTGTTTCAATTCTGAAAAACATAGAATTAATATACAATAACTTTTTTTTTTTTTAATTAAATAAATATTATTATAAAGCTGCTTGTTTGCAAAAAAATAAAATAAATACGTATTAATAATAAGTCATATTTATGAATAAAATAAATACATTCACTGAAATGCATTAATAAATAATAAAAAATCTGAATTAATTGTTTTATTCACATTACTAACATATAAAAAAAAATTAGATATATATATATATATATATATATTTAATTTCATTTGTATTATTTTTATTTAGTTTATATATATATATATATATATATATATATATATATATATATATATATATATATATATATATAACAAAATGGTGATGTGAACATTTATAAACAATAAACCTATATAATAAATATAAATAATTTTGTTTAAAAAAGAAAAGAAAATATGACAACAAATTACTTTCCAATATGCTAATCCCATGCGATGACTGTGTGTGTGTGTTGTGTGTGTGTGTGGTGTGTGTGTGTGTGTGTGTGTGTGTGTGTGTGTGAGAGAGGGGAGGGGTTTGGGGTAAGTTTTCCAATTTTTTCCATATTCATGCATTGTGATAATAATTGGGGGAAGGGCGCTTCATAAAGCAACCCAAAACAAATAAAGACTGCATCCTTCCTTTGGGAACTCTCTGTAAGATTGTCCTCTAGGAGAGGAGAAAGTGAAAAACAACAACAACAACAACAACAACAACAACAATAACAACAACAAACGAAGCGCGGGAGTACAATAACAACAACAGCCGGAGCATTTTCTCCCCAGGAGCCGCGGCAGCCATTTACAAAACAAGGCTCGTATCCAAGCGGCGTCCTCGAGCTATGGGTGGGATTATACGGAGCTCTCTGCATCACCCTGCCATAACACCGAAGGCAGACTAAACAGATTAAAGTGTTACGGCAAGGATCACATCCCATCCCGACACCCCGAAGCAAAAAAAAAAGCAAAAAAAGGAAAAGAAAAACCCTCGGAAATACAAAAGCCTGTGAATATATCTACAAATGTCAGAAAATCAGGCCATTGCAGAGACTTAGCCGACAGCAACACGAGCCCTCTCTCAGTTTAGCATCAATCAGGAGCGCGTTGTGTACGTGCTCGCATGTCAAGGTTCATCACGTGGCGCGCCATGAAAAGCACTCCGCAGCGCCGAGGGCTTGTCTGCTGTCAATCCCCCAGCCCCCCCCTCCCCGAGTCGCGCCGAGGCCCGTCTTCGCCACGCAAGACGTCCGCGGACCCAATCTGCTTAAAGCGCTCTTTTTTGTAAACGCGCGATTACGCCGGCGAAACATAAATGCGGAGCCCGAGCGATTACTGTTTACGATTACGGCCTCCAAATCTGCCGCGAGAAGCTAGCGAGGGGTCGGGGTAGGAAGCCTTCGAGGCTTTGAAGCTCGCCGAACACACGAGTCCCCCGCCTGCGTACCATGAACGCGATTCGGTTTGACAGCGGCGCGGTGGCAGCGAGCGGCGAGTTCAGAAGAAGGAAAGAAAAAAGAAAAAAAAGTTTTCCTTTTTCCTCCGACGACAAAAACAAAAAGGGAAGGCAAATCATAAAGGACAATAAACAGAAGGGTACTTGATGGCCGTCTCGTCCCCGCAAAACCATGTGCTTTTACTTTGGAAGCGGTTGGTTCAGGACAGGAAAGGAGTCCCGGGCCGATACATTACGCCGCACTGGGCACCAATCAAGGCGCATTTCTCATGTATCAGAAGGGACATAATGAGGGAACGAGCACACAGGGTGGTCTCAAGCCGAGACCACGTCCATACCCTTGTGGTTCGGGAGGGCGGGGGTGTGTGTGTGTGGGGTGTGGGGGGGGAAGGGGGGGTTTAGGGGAAGTGGGTGTGTTTCCCCTGAACAGGGTGCAGATAAGAGAAATGCACTGCGGGAAGATGGATGGCCGACGCTCCAGGAGCGGTTTGAACCCCAACCACTGAGAAAAACATCTCACACCAAGCGTTTGTAAATCCGACGTGCTGAGACTTGTGACGTCTAACAACATCCAATCACTCTTATTCCAATACTGGCGCACTTTTGGGACTCGAGTGGGTTTTTAGAGCTTTTTTTTTTAAGTAGTCATAATGTGTTTGTTTGTTTATTTGATTGATTGATTGATTGATTGATTGTTTGATTGATTGATTGAGGAGCACGGTGGTTTAGTGGTTAACAAGTTCGCCTCACACCGCCAGGGTCCGGGTTCGATTCCCGTCTCGGCCATGTGTGTGTGGAGTTTGCATGTCCTCCCCGTGCCTCAGGGGTTTTTTCTCCGGGTTCTCCGGTTTCCTCCCGGTCCAAAAACATGCACGGTAGGTTGATTGGCACCTTGGAAAATTGTCCCTAGTGTATGAATGTGTGTGTGTGAATGTATGTGTGTGTCCTGTGATGGGTTGGCATTCCATCCAGGGTGAATCCATACCCACAGACGCCTGAGATAGACACAGACTCCCCGTGACCCGAGGGAAGATCGGATAAAGCGGTAGAAGATGAATGAATGAATTTATTTGTTTATTTGTTTGTTTTTACAAAAAGTCGATAGACATGCGCTAACGAGTGATTAATGTACCATAAGTGAATTACTTTTCAATACGCAAAATCTCTCTCTTTAATAAAATGATTAATTATTAAATATTTATTTTTCTCTGGAAATGATACTTTTGATATTAATTTCTTGTTAATTAATAAATTTGTTGTTCATTTCAATGTTACTTTGTATAGTGGTGGTTTTCATTGTAAAATATGGGACGTGGCTCCTTTAAGAATTCTGTTCCGGTTGCTTTTCCACATAAACTGGTGATGCGTTTAGGTTATATTACCGTATGGAACCTTACGGAAGCGCTCCCATTTTAGCGTTCCCAAATCCGTAGTACAGACTCACATTGCATTCTCGAAAGAAAAATGCACTTCTGGACTACGGATTTCAGTATTTAGCTAGCTGGGCATGCTAGCACATGTAGGATTTGTACATAACTAAAAAAACATTAACTGGTGCCACAAGCTACCAGCATTGTGGACGACACCACACACCCCTCATACTCTTTACACTACTGCCATCAGAGAAGAGGTTTCCCGCAGCATTCGGGCCATCACAACCAATGCAGTAGCTTTTTCCCCCATCAGGCTTCTCAACACACAACTAAACTGGACTCACACACACACACACACACACACACACACACACACACACACATCCAACTCTATACATTCACACATATTAATTATTGCATGTTCACACACCATCCACACAGCATTCCACTGGTCTTTCTGGTGTTTATTACTGGTTTTTATATACTGGTCTCACAGACAGGGTTACTGTTTACATGCTCATTTTTGCACATTACACTATTATACATTACACTATTACTACTTGCTCCGTTTGCACACCAGTCCAACTGTTTACATCACTGCTTATAGGCACGGGTCGTTATTTACATTAACATTAACATTTACGGCATTTGGCAGACACCCTTATCCAGAGCGACTTACAACTGAGCAATTGAGGGTTAAGGGCCTTGCTCAAGGGCCCACTAGTTGCAGCTTGGTGGTGGTGGTGGGGTTTGAACCCATGATCTTCCGGTCCAGAGTCCAACACCTTAACCACTGAGCTATACCACCTCCCTTAATGAGGCTAGGAGAACTAATCCTCAGCTCTGTGTTATATGTTGTTATATGTAGCACAAAGGTTCTGGAGACAGATATATATAATAATTATACTAATAATAATAATAATAATAATTATTATTATTATTATTATTATTATTATTATTATTATTATTATTATTATTCATTACATGTATATATAGAGCTTTTCTGGACACTCAAAGCGCTTTAAATTATGAGAGGGGGATCTCCTCATCCACCGTCTGGATGATGCGACGGCAGCCATAGTGCACCAGAACTCCCACCACACACCAGCTTACTGGTGGAGAGGAGACAGAATGATGAAGCCAGTAAGTAGTTATATGGGGACGGTTAGGAGGCCGTGATGGTTGGAGACCAATGGGGGAATTTGGCCGGGATGCCGAGGACACGCCTCTACTCTTTTTCCAAAGACATCCTGGGATTTTTAATGACCACAGAGAGACCTCGCTTTAACGTCTCATCTGAAAGACATTTTGACAGTACAATGTCCCCTGTCACTATACTGGGGTGTTAGGACCCACACAGGGTAAGCGCCCCCTGCTGGCCACACTAACACCTCTACCAGTAGCGACATAGTATTTTCAGGTGGTCTCCCATCCAGGTAATCAACAGACTCATCGCTGCTTAGCTTCAGTGGGACTTGAATTTAGTTCTTTTTCACATAGTGTATTAAAGTATGGGCACGGTGGCTTAGTGGTTAGCACGTTCGCCTCACACCACCAGGGTCCAGGTTCGATTCCCGTCTCGGCCATGTGTGTGTGGAGTTTGCATGTTCTCCCCGTGCCTCAGGGGGTTTTTCTCCGGGTTCTCCGGTTTCCTCCTGGTCCAAAAACATGCACGGTAGGTTGATTGGCACCTTGGAAAATTGTCCCTAGTGTATGAATGTGTGTGTGTGTGTGTGTGTGTGTGTGTGTGTTCCCTGCGATGGGTTGGCATTCCATCCAGGGTGTATCCTGCCTTAATTCCCATAGACGCCTGAGATAGGCACAGACTCCCCGTGAGGGAAGATCCGGTGGTATAGGGAAGATCGGATAAAGCGGTAGAAGATGAATGAATGAATAGTGTATTAAAGTGGGCCGTAAAACAACAAAAGTCTTGCAGACAATTCAATTCACCACACTGTCCTGGCAAATGGAAAAATAAAGAAGAGTCACATGACACGACTACATCGCGCCTATCGTATCTCCGTCTCCTCAACGGTGACATTTTAATTGTAATGAAACAAAAAGAAACAATCTGTGCTAGCACATGGCTAGGCTAGACCCCGACAGTCGTTTCATCTAAATGGCAATCACGGGCTAGAACGAGCTCCTGATCCTCTCCACTTTAGCAATCCCGTGTCTCCTGACAGACATAAAGGATGGCGCAGGGCCCGCCCTTCCTCGCCATGAGCTGCGATTTATTAGTCCAATCGGCCATCAATCACACAAATGGACTTTTCTACTGCATTTTAAAAGCTAATTTCCACGGCGCCGATAACCGCGGCGACCGGCTCGGCAGACAGCGGCGCTCATTATCAACGGAAGCGTGTTACTGTAAACGCACAACAGTAGGTTTCTCCGCTTAAACACATTAGATTGAGGAGGCTTTCGAGCGTAGGATTTAACACTCCACTGTCCACAGGGAACGGCCTTTGTTTGTGTACGACCATAAACAAAACAAAAACAAAAAAACAACAATTCAGGCTGAAGCGGCAAAGTGGGAAATAAAAGGAAGGGAATTTCATAAGGAATGAAATAATATATATATATATATATATTATATATATATATATATATATATACATCAGAGGCAGTGTTTGGGTATAGAGGAAGACAGATGGCTTGTTTGGAAAGAAATACACTGGACTTATATTGGGACGACGCGCAGGGTTTTACGACTGGATAGTTCCCATGACGGACGTTCCCGTCGCCTTGGTGTCGGATGCGGCAAGATGAAGTCGGAATTCCGCGCGCCGCTCTGCTGCTGATTGGATTGAGAGGATATGCTAGGCCCGGTGTTGAAAAACGAAAATAACAGCATAGTATTGTGTATAGAACCAACCAGAATATCTGACAAGCAGAAAATGTATTTTATTTCCAGAATGGATGAAGTCATGAACACACACACAGAATTTCTAGATCACCATTTAGGGTCATTCAGGACGTCAGTGTTAGTAGAAACAGCTCTTCAGAGGACCCCCCCCCCCAAAAAAAAGGTGGGATTCAATAAAACACCATTATATTCCCTTTCAATGCTTCCATTGGGAGCATAAATGGGATGTAATTAGCATAAGTGGTGCTAATGAAGGGGCTGCTCTGGGAAGTGCACAGAGTCCTGCTTTTTCTCCGAGACACTGAGGTTCGGAAAGAAAAAAAGTCCTTTTTGAAAAGTCGTTCTGTAAAATGAGTGGGTGTGCTGTTATGGGGAAAAAGATGGTCATGGGTTCAAATCCCAGGATGACACTCACAGCCATTATCCAGAGCGACGTACAACTAAGGGTTAAGGGCCTTGCTCAAGGACCCACTTGCTGCGGTTGGGTGGTGGTGGTGGGATTTGACCTTGCGATCTTCCGGTGCCGGAGCCCAATGCCTGAACCAATCAAATAGTGCCATCCTACTACTACTACATTCTCATATTGGACATGTATAATGTAAATATGTCCAAAATGTAGTTGTATAATGCCACTATTTGATTGGTTAATAGTATAATGGCAAATTTGGTCAGTAGCTGAATGCCACGGTTTGATTGGTTCGTAGTAAAATGCCACATTTTGTCAGTATTATGGTGATTGAGTACAGTAGTACACTGCCACTTGGAAATAAAAGCTTTGTATCTCCAAGCTGCCACTCATGGGGTCCTAGAGCAAGGTCCTTAACCCTCTGTGCCTTGGAGACACTGGCTGACCCATTGCTAGAATATATGAAATACGAAATCATCATTATCCCTTTGAGATCATTAAAAAAAAAAATCAATAGAAATCAACCTGAACTCCCAAATTCATTCATTCATCTTCTACTGCTTTATCCTACTTCTCTCGTGAGGAACACTGTGCCTCTCTCACATGTCTACGGGCATCAATGCAGGACACACCCGGTATAAAATGCCAACCCATCACACACACACACAAACAATTTTTCGGAGACAGAAAACCCCCCTGAGACACGGTGAGAACATGCAACCTCCACACACACACACAAACACATATGGCGGAGCCAGGAATCGAACCCGCAACCCTGGCGGTGTGAGGCGAACGTGCTAACCGCTAAGCCAACGTACCCTCAAAATACAAAATTTACATTTACTTTTTCACGCCCTTATCCAGAGCCACTTACAACTGAGCAATTGAGGGTGAAGGGGCTTGCTCAAGGGCCCACTAGTGGCAGCTTGATGGTGGTGGGTTTTGAACCCGTGATCTTCCGGTCCAGAGTCCAACACCTTAATCACTGGGCTATACCACCTCCCTAGAATCTAACCCAGCGCACACTTGCCTCTCGGGTTGTTCCGGATTCAATGACAACTGTGTCTTAAGCGGGATTCGAACCCACGCCTCCAGAGGAGACTGCGACCTGAACGCTGAAATTTATTTATTTATTTATTTATTTATTTAAAATGCACAATCCAAATTGTATTCCTCTCACACCACCACTGTAATGACAGCTGTGACAAAAAAAAACAATCTTTAATCCATGTATTGTTATATTTAATGCTGTACGCAAAATCTTTATAACACGTAAACCCTTCACCAGCCTCCCACTCTTCGCCCTCACATCGCCCCACCACCCCCACCACCCTTCTCTCGCTTGAAGTAAATAAGAGAAAAAACAGAGCTTGTCATGCTGAAAAGAATAAGCTCTTTTCTTCTGAAGACTTTGTCTGAAAGCCTCCGTCACAATAAAAAAAAGAAAAAAATAAATAAGCAAACAAACAAATAAATAAATAAATAAATGGACACAGTGCAGACAGTTACATAAACATGCATGCTTAAGAATTATTTGGACACATCAACTTGTCCGGAATAAAAGTTTGTGTATTTATGTATTTATTTATTTTTATTTTCAAATAGTAAAATCCATATTTATTGCAGTCTGTTAGGAAACTGGGTTCAGCCATGATACAATGTCCCCAGAGCAGAGAGGGTTAAGGGCTTTGCTCAAGGGCCAGACAGTGGCAGTTTGGCACAGCTGAGATTTGAACCCCTGACCTTCTGATCAGCAACTCAGGACATTAAACCACTGAGTTTCCTCCTTCCCCAGATGTTCCTATAGTAAACTGTCACTATGCCCCCCCCCCCCCCCCCCCACCCCCCCCCCCCCCCACCCCAGAGTGCAGTAATATATATTTTCCTTATCGAGGTTCAATGTTAGGAATGTGTTCGCAATCGACGCAAATTTCCCATCAGCCCTGTACCTGTACACGTATTCACCCCCTCGGCACCCTCGTGGTGGACCAAGTCCACCGCTTGCCTCACTGTTTGATCCCACTAATACATTTCTTAGCATAACGTAGCCATCACTCTTTTTTCCACCCCACTGGTTCAAGCCCCATTATATGCAAGTTACCACTTTTGGGGCCCTAGAGCACGGCCCTTAAGCCTCTGTGCCCTGGCATTCTGTTGTCACATCGTTGACACATTCATTAGCACAATCTACAACGCTGTAACACTTTGTATATATATAACGTGAATCTGTACTTCTGTCGATATCTTTCATCGACATTGACATCACTTCCTGTCTAATCGTAATTAATTGCTTAATTAAATCATATAAAAGACGAATTTTACAGTATGAAATATTAGGAATAGATTTAGGATGCAGAATAAATAGTCGGTTTATAGGAATGTAAATAGCAGCATTGGGAAACTGGACTTATTTTTCACCCGTGATTCATTCATTCATTCATTCATTCATTCATCTTCTACCGCTTTATCCGATCTTCCCTCAGGTCACGGGGAGTCTGTGTCTATCTCAGGCGTCCATGGGCATTAAGGCAGGATACACCCTGGATGGAATGCCAACCCATCACAGGACACTCACACACACATTCACACTCACATTCACACACATTCACGCACTAGGGATAATTTTCCAAGGTGCCAATCAACCTACCGTGCATGTTTTTGTACCGGGAGGAAACCGGAGAACCCGGAGAAAAACCCCCTGAGGCACGGGGAGAACATGCAAACTCCACACACACACATGGCCGAGACGGGAATCGAACCCGGACCCTGGCGGTGTGAGGCGAACGTGCTAACCACTAAGCCACCGTGTCCCGCCCGTATTAAAAAAATTATAATTATAATCATTCAAATAACAGACAGTTTACAGGAATCTTTACAAAGGATGCAAACAATGGCAAAAAAAACAAACAACGTTCTTCCTCCACACTGTGACGTCATAATTTAGTCAACGTAGCCTTATGAACTGCTGATTTTAGGTCGCATTGTTGACATATTTATTCTCACGACGTTATAACACTGTGTTATAGAACAATGTCACGTTTTATACCAGCGCATGGACACTTTAGTGACAACAACACTGGGACGCGTGAATCAGTACTTCTGCGATTGACATCACTTCCTGTCTAATTGTAATTAAATACCAAATTAAAATAATTCAAATTAAAATTTTTACATTTGTCGGGCATGGTGGCTTAGTGGTTAGCACGTTTGCCTCACACCGCCAGGGTCGGGGTTCGATTCTCGTCTCAGACCATGTATGTGTGGACTTTACATGTTCTCCCCGTGCCTCAGGGTTTTTCTCAGGGGGGGTTTTTCTCCGGTTTCCTCCCCGGTCCAAAAAACATGTACGGTAGGTTGATTGGCACCTTGGAAAATTGTTCCCTAGTGTGTGAATGTGTGTGTGAATGTGTGTGTGTGTCCTGTGATGGGTTGGCATTCCATCCAGGGTGTATCCTGCCTTAATGCCCATAGACGCCTGAGATAGGCACAGCAGGCTGCAAGGTTAAGCGTGCCCTTGAGGAAGGGAAGCTCGAGTGGAGGTGGAACGGGATTCATTTTTTTTATCCGTAATCCAATTCTTTGCAAAAGACGAACAAACATTCGCCGCCCACGATTCGCCGAACGTCTGACGAAAGTGATTTGCGAAGGAAATATGTTAATCCCTCCTTTCAAAATATATGGGACATGACTCCTCTAGGGTCAGCTTGAGAATGGTAAACTATTACATTCTTTCTTTACAGCATAAATCACTCGGGGTAGGGGGGAGTTTTGGGGAAAGGTGGGGAAGGGGGGTGGGTGATGGGGGGGGGGGGTGGATTTTGCCTTGTGAATCTCCCTTGGCTGTGTCCTGGCATTCCCACATGTTGTAGTGTTATAGTGTTTTAAAACGATCACTCCGCAGCCCCCGGGCCCTTTTTCAGCTCGGGCTTCTCCCCCAAATTGCACAAGACACATTTCAGCAGGATTGGAGAAATTCATAAAGAGTCCCATCACATCATCGCAGGCCAACTGGCGGCCATGTGCTCTGGTGGGTCGTTTCATTTCTTCCCGTCCATGCTAGCTTTTAATGCCTAATCAGAAGAAGAAAGGAGAAAAGACACCGGGTTGGAAGTGGAAGCGAGCGGCCCCGAAACGTCTCTTATCAGCGCTAATCCTTTCACTAGATTGCCAACGCGTGACCCTTTCACCACCCGGGTCGTTAATGTCGTGTAAGGACACGAAGGCTCTCGCTGCTATAAATCAGACGTAACTAGCTCCGAGTGTCCTGAAGGACACGAGTGGCACTTGTCAGAGCGCCTTGAACGGGATGAACAGCGACACGACCTGCCTGGGTGAAAGACAGAGTTCTAGCGCAGGTCAGACGTCCCTTCTCGGGTGTTTCGCCAAACCGTCCATCTACCTTCGTCCAGGATGTGGAAGCACGGAGTGGGGGGGGGGGGGGGGGGGGGGGTCGGTAGTTACCCCAGACACCCCCTGAAATTGATGACAGTGCAGATGGGATTCTTTCCAGGGATAATTAGTGCAGGCTGCAAGGTTAAGCGTGCCCTTGGGGAAGGGAAGCTCGAGTGGAGGTTCAAGAGCAAACATGTGCATTTACATTCGCCATCAGTGCAGATTTTAACGCCGGGTAAAATGAGATGCAAGCGAAACGCGGTTATGTTGTGGAAAGAGCATCGAATAAAAGTAGAGATGTTTCCAGTCCGCAAGCTGTATACGATCTTCCCTCGGGTCACGGGGAGTCTGTGCCTATCTCAGGCGTCTATGGGCATTAAGGCAGGATACACCCTGGATGGAATGACAACCCATCGCAGGGCACACACACTCACACACACACACATTCACATACACATTCATACACTAGGGACAATTTTCCAAGGTGCCAATCAAACTACCGTGCATGTTTTTGGACCGGGGAGGAAACCGGAGAACCAGGAGAAAAACCCCCTGAGGCACGGGGAGAACATGCAAACTCCACACACACACGGCCGAGACGGGAATCGAACCCGGACCCTGGCGGTGTGAGGCGAACGTGCTAATCACTAAGCCACCGTGCCCAAAGGAATCTCTCTGTGGGTTTGACGGGAAGATCTCCTATTAAAGACCTTTGAGCGCAACCCTCTTGAACACCTCTGGGATGAACTGAAACGCCGAGGCCTCCTCACGTCACCAACACAACAACTAGGTACCTGAATGCACTCTAAATTCCTCCCAGAAACAAGTCAAGCATTACAGTCAAGCCGCTTCAAATGTAAATATATTTTCCCACATCTAATATCAATCCTTTCCATTTGCTAAACTATTTTTACTGGTATTTCCCTGATCGTTCTATTATTCCTAGAAAATGTTATTATTGTTTTTTTTTATATATGTATAATTACATATAATTACATGGAGGGGGGGGTAGCTCAGTGGTCTAAGGTGCTGGGCTGCTGATCGGAAGATCCGGGTTCGAGCCCCGGTATGGGGTCCTTGAGCAAGACCCTTAACCCCTTTGTGCTCCAGGGGGCGCTGTATCATGTCCGACCCTGCACTCTGACCCCAATTACTGGAGAATTCTTCCAAAACTCTGGTACAGGATATAATATCACTAATTGTTGTGGTTATTAACTCAAACCCGGTCCTGGGTATTCGATTAAAGGTCAAATAAAGGTACAGATGCTTTATGTTTATCACAAGTACCGTACACAATAGTGAACTTCTTTATTTGCTCAATCTCAATGATGTTATCCTACTATTGACCAATCGAATAGTGGCATTCTACTACTGGCCAATCAAATAGCTTTATTCTACTACTGGCCAATCAAATAGTTTTATTCTACTACTGGCCAATCAAATAGTTTTATTCTACTACTGACCAATCAAATAGCTTTATTCTACTACTGACCAATCAAATAGCTTTATTCTACTACTGACCAATCAAATAGTTTTATTCTACTACTGGCCAATCAAATAGTTTTATTCTACTACTGGCCAATCAAATAGCTTTATTCTACTACTGACCAATCAAATAGCTTTATTCTACTACTGACCAATCAAATAGTTTTACTTTATTCTACTACTGACCAATCAAATAACTTTTATTCTACTACTGACCAATCAAATAACTTTATTCTACTACTGACCAATCAAATAACTTTATTCTACTACTGACCAATCAAATAGCTTTATTCTACTACTGACCAATCAAATAGCTTTATTCTACTACTGACCAATCAAATAGCTTTATTCTACTACTGACCAATCAAATAGCTTTATTCTACTACTGACCAATCAAATAGCTTTTATTCTACTACTGACCAATCAAATCGTTTTATTCTACTACTGGCCAATTGAGTAGTTTTATTCTACTACTGACCAATCAAATAGCTTTATTCTACTACTGACCAATCAAATAGCTTTATTCTACTACTGACCAATCAAATAGCTTTATTCTACTACTGACCAATCAAATAGTTTTATTCTACTACTGACCAATCAAATAACTTTATTCTACTACTGACCAATCAAAGATGGTGTTCTACTACTGAATAAATGTGGGAATTACTATTACCCAATTAAATGTGGCACCGACTATTGACCAATCGAATAGTGGCATCCTACGACTGATGAAATATTTGATTTTACTAGTGAGAAATTGAACCTACAAATCTTGTACTGACCAATCAAATACTGGCATTCTACTACACTACTGTACACTACTGACCAAATGTTGTAGAACTGAATTGAATCATTGAATTCAATTTAATGTGACATCTAATACTGACCAGTCAAATAATTCCGCATTCTACTTCTAGGCCAGTTTTGATTGGTCAGTAGTAAAACGCCACCTTTAACACTCCAATTGCAATCTTCGCTATTTGCTAAAGGACCTTATATCTGAAATATTCTCTGTAACACATGGACGAGACAGACGTACTTATACCTGCCTCTGTAAAACTCTCTGTAAAGAGACTCGTTGTAAAAATCTGTTCTCGCTATTTCTTGACAAAAATGGTTTCCTTAAGAGATGCAAGTGCAAACCTTATAATAACAATAACAATAATAATAATAATAATAATAATAATAATACGGAAACCATACAATGGCTTCTGTGTAAAATGGTGTACAGAACGGCTGCCTTTCTACCTCTGGCTTGAACCTCTCTTTCGTTCTCTCTGTGTCAGGTATTAAAATGGATGGGCCCTTTAAGCTCCACCTACTGAGACTGCTTAGCCTGAGCGCATGTGACTGAAGGCTCCATTCCATCACAAAGTTATTATCCAGGACCAGATAGCTGCCATAGATCACACGCACAACCCCGAGCTCACCGTTAGTCAAGGGAAACAGCATCTCCCCCCTCGGCTTCCCTGCAGATCAATACGCGCCACATTCCTCTCGCTCTTACAACCTCTCTCTCTCTCTCTCTCTCTTGCTTTTCATTTTCATCCATCTCTCCTCAACTGACGCCAAAAAAAAAGGTAATTATACAAGTGAAAGCTCTGAGAATCGATACTCGAGTCAGTTAAGGTCCAGTGAGTTAAGGTCCAGACACGTCAATTCTCTGTCAGCTGTCAGCCATGTTGCTGACTTGGACAAAGGTAACAAAGGGACTCCTGTTTTTCCACACGGAGTCCGAATCGCTTTTTTTTTTCTTTTTTTTCTCCCCCCCGTTGCAGAAGGCCATGCTGGAGCAATTAGCGCCGGATCGCTCATGCAGAACGGCGAGCCCAGCTTTTCGAGATGAGACGAGGCGTTATGGGCAGCTCGGTGAAGTCAGCCACATGCCACCACGTGACAGAATATATGCTGATGGGGAACAAGTCAGCTTTATTTATCACAGGACGCAGGACAGTTGAGGTGAACTTCACACGGCCTGAGCACCGGAATAAACTGCAGCGGCAACGCGGTGTTTTAATGTGGTCAAACTCACTTTTA
>JACRUU010000026.1:15368897-15371397 GCA_030449085.1 Kryptopterus vitreolus
TCCAGCCAGGATGTAAACACAGCTATTTATTTCTCACACAAGTCATTAGGAGAGAAAATAGTGAACGCCGGGGTTACAGCACTATTATTAATGACGCACTGCTTCAGATAGTAATGAACTTTTTCAGCTGATACGACATTCAACAATCACATTTGTAAAGAAAATAATGCAAAAGGGATTTATTTTTTATAAACTTATATAAATCTCTAATTACAGTCTAAGTGAGGAATTTATATTTCCTAATATTCATGTTAGATTCTATTAGATTGTATGGCAGTTAATATTGTGCAGTGGTTTGTATGTGGGGTTTTATATTTTTGGTATTTACGTATTATTATTTTTGGTATTTTTATTTATTGGTATTTATTATTATTATTATTATTATTATTATTATTATTATTGTTATTATTATTATTATTATTATTATTAATAATAATAATGCATTTTGTTTTAGTAGTAATGGTAGAAAGAGGAGTATGAGGAGTGCTTCAGGAGTAATTATTTATTTATTTACTTGTTGATGCATTTATTCAATTACTCCACCCATCATCCAAATCTCTGACTAGGCTGCATTTTATTGTGAAATATTTATTATTTATTATGCATTCTTCTTTCTTCTTCTTCTTCTTCTTAGTTCTATTTACTATTATTTTACTAATAAAATTACCGTGCATAAATTGTGTATGATTATGTATAAAGTCTACATTATATTATTTTTATTATTATTATTATAGTTTTTAATATAATTGTCTTTACTATAATATATAAGGGGCACGGTGGTTTAGTGGTTAGCACGTTCGCCTCACACCGCCAGGGTCCGGGTTCGATTCCCGTCTCGGTCCATGTGTGTGTGGAGTTTGTGAGTTTGTGCATGTTCTCCCCGTGCCTCAGGGGGTTTTTTTTCTCCGGGTTCTCCGGTTTCCTCCCCCGGTCCAAAAACATGCACGGTAGGTTGATTGGCACCTTGGGAAAATTGTCCCTAGTGTATGAATGTGTGTGTGAATGTGAATGTGTGTGTGTGTGTCCTGTGATGGGTTGGCATTCCATCCAGGGTGTATCCTGCCTTAATGCCCATAGACTCCTGAGATAGGCACAGACTCCCCGTGACCCGAGAAAGATCGGATAGAGGGGTAGAAAATGAATGAATGAATGAATGAATAATATATAATTATATATGCTATTATTATTATATTAACACACTTATTGTCATAATAATAATACTATTTAATAATATATTATTATTATTATTATAATTAATACTACTACTACTACTACTACTACTAATAATAATAATAATAATAAATGTAATAATAATTTAATAGTAATAACATATTTATTTGTTTATTGATTGGTGGTTTGGTTCATTTCTTTGTTAGATAACTAGTTGGTTAGTTAGATAGTTAGTTCATTATTTAGTTAGTTGATTAGTTAATTGGTTAGTTAATTAGTTAGCTAGCTGCCTAGTTAGATAGTTAGTTTGTTGGTTTATTAGTTTGGTAGCTAGTTGGCTAGTTGTTTATTTATTTAGTTGGTTAGTTAGTTAGTTAGTTTGTTGGTTAGTTAGTTTGTTGGTTTGTTTGTTGGTTAGTTAGTTAGTTAGTTTAGTTTGTTGGTTAGTTAGTTAGTTGGTTTGTTTGTTGGTTAGTTAGTTAGTTAGTTGGTTAGTTTGTTTGTTAGTTTGTTAGTTGGTTGGTTAGTTAGTTCATTGGTTTGTTGGTTGGTTAGTTAGTTAGTTAGTTAGTTAGTTAGTTAGTTAGTTAGTTTAGTTAGTTAGTTAGTTAGTTAGTTGGTTGGTTGGATAGTTATTTTGTTAGTTTGTTAGTTTGTTAGTTTGTTAGTTTGTTAGTTGGATAGTTAGTTTGTTAGTTTGTTAGTTGTTTAGGTAGTTGTTTAGTTAGTTGGTTGGTTAGTTTGTTTTTTTTGCTTGCAGGAAGGAATCTGCGTGGGGGGAAATAAATCTTGCAAAAAAAAGAGCAATTGTTGAATTCATATAACCTATGTACTGTTTACTCAATCGGAATCCAGTTTCGAAACAGATCAGACGTACAGTAGCTGATGTTGTTTACGGTTTAAACCCAGACATGTTTTTCCCGTCGCTGCTTCAGTCGTTAGAGAGTCGAGGACGTTTTCCATGCGGTGCTGAACTTCCACAAGTAACGAAATAAAGAAAGCCAGGACCGGCGTTTCAGCACATGTGTAATGAGCTGCTGTGGCATGTGTGCATGACCATGTGTGTGTGTGTGTGTGTGTGTGTGTGTGTGTGTGTGTGTGTGTGTGTGTGTGTGTGTGTGTGTGTGTGTGATCTGGACTTTCTGGACCTTCTCTCTCCGTCAGTCTGACAGCTTAGTTAAGCACTCGTGGCAGCTGGATTTACATATATCCGGGAGGCGAACTTTATGATGTGTTCGGAAACGCTGCAGCGAGGTGACTCGGGTGACGTCGAACCCCGTACGTTTAACGGTACGATAAACACAAACAACGTAACATAAACAACCCAAAC
>JACRUU010000026.1:15376397-15396397 GCA_030449085.1 Kryptopterus vitreolus
CCATGCCGCTACTACATCACCACACCGCTACTACATCAACACACCGCTACTACTACATACACCACACCGCTACTACAACACCACGCCGCTACTACACATCACCACGCCGCTACTACATCACCACTACAGCCGCTACTACATCACCACCGGCTACTACAACAACACACCGCTACTACTACATCACCACACCGCCGCTACTACATCACCACGCCGCTACTACACATCACCACGCCGCTACTACATCACCACACCGCTACTACATCACCACACGCCGCTAATACATCACCACATCACCCCCCCCCCCCCACGCCGCTACTACATCAACACTACCCGCTACTACTCACCACGCCACTACATCACCACGCCGCTACTACATCACACACATCACCACACCGCTACTACTACATCACCACGCCGCTACTACATCACCACACCTCTACTACATCAACACGCCGCTACTACATCACCACGCCGCTACTACTACACACACTACTACACGCCGCTACTACATCACACCCACTACTACAGCCACTACTACACCACCATGCCTACTACAACACCACCCCGCCACTACTACACCACCACCCGCTACTACATCAACACGCCGCTACTACATCACCACGCCGCTACTACTACAGCACCACGCCACTACTACATCACCACGCCACTACTACAACACCACCCCGCTACTACTACATCACCACGCCGCTACTACATCAACACGCCGCTACGACATCACACGCGATCACCACGCCTACTCATCACCACGCTACTACTCACCACGACGCTCTACCACACCACGCCGCTACTACATCAACACACCGCTACTACTACATCACACACACGCCGCTACTACTACATCACCACGCCGCTACTATACATAACCACGCCGCTACTACATCACCACACCACTACTACACCACCACGCCACTACTACAACACCACCACCACGCTACACAACACCACCCTACTACAGACCCGCCAACGCCACATACTACATCACGCACCGCTACTACTACATCACCACGCCGCTACTACATCACCACCGCCTCTACTACATCACCACGCCTACTACATCACCACGCCGCTACTACCACACCTACATACACCACGCCGCTACTACATCACCACACCGCTAACTACTACATCAACACGCCGCTAATACATCACCACACCTCTACTACATCAACACGCCGCTAATACATCACCACACCTCTACTACATCAACACGCCGCTACTATACATCACCACGCCGCTACTACACATCACCACGCCGCTAATACATACTACACCACGCCGCTACTACATCACCACACCACTACTACACCACCACGCCGCTACTACTACAACACCACCCCACTACTACAACACCACCCCGCCACTACAACACCACCCCGCCACTACAACACCACCCCGCCACTACATCACCACCCCGCCACTACAACACCACCCCGCCACTACAGCCACTACACAACATCACCACGCCGCTACTACATCACACACCGCTACACCACCCTACTACATCATCACACACACGCCACTACTACATCACCACGCCGCTACTACAACACTACACACCACCACGCCACTACAAACACCACCCCGCCACTACTACATCACCACACCGCCGCTACTACACATCACCACACCGCTACTACATCACCACACCACGCCTACTACTACATCACCACGCCGCTACTACTTCACCACGCCGCTACTACATCAACACACCGCTACTACTACATCACCACGCCGCTACTACATCACCACGCCGCCACTACAACACCACCCCGCCACTACAACACCACCCCTACTACAACACCACGCCGCTACTACATCACCACACCGCTACTACATACACACCGCCACTACTACATCACCACGCTCACCACGCCGCTACTACATCACCACGCCGCTACTACATCACCACCCGCTACACTACTACACCACCACGCCGCTACTACTACATCACCACGCCGCTACTACATCACCACCGCTACTACATCACCACACCGCTACTACTACATCACCACGCCGCTACTATACATCACCACCACGCCGCTACTACATCACCACACCGCTACTACTACATCACCACGCCGCTACTACATCACACACTACATCACACGCCGCTACTACTACATCACCACGCCGCTACTACATCACCACACCGCTACTACATCAACACACCGCCACTACTACATCACCACGCCACCGCTACTACATCACCACACCGCCGCTACTACATCACCACGCCGCTACTACATCACCACGCCGCTACTACTACATCACCACACCACGCCGCTACTACATCACCACGCCTGCCACTACTACATCACCACACCGCTACTACAACAACACACCGCTACTACTACATCACCACACCGCTACTACAACAACACACCGCTACTACTACATCACCACACCGCTACTACATCAACACACCGCTACTACTACACACCACACCGCTACTACCACACCACGCCGCTACTACATCACCACGCCGCTACTACATCACCACGCCGCTACTACTACATCACCACGCCGCTACTACATCACCACGCCTACACTCAACCACACTACATCAACACACCGCTACTACACACACCACTACAACACGCCACTACACACACCACCCCGCCACTACAACACCACCCCGCCACTACAACACCACCCCGCCACTACTACATCACCACGCCGCTACTACATCACACGCCGCTACTACACACGCCTCACTACTACACAATACACCACGCCGCTACTACTACACACCACTCACCACCACGCCGCTACTACTTCACCACGCCGCTACTACATCACACACGCCTACCACCACACCGCTACTACATCACCACGCCGCTACTACATCACCACGCCCACTACACCACCACGCCGCTACTACATCACCACGCCGCTACTACTCGCTACTACTACATCACCACGCCGCTACTACATCACCACGCCGCTACTACATCACCACGCCGCTACTACTACATCACCACGCCGCTACTACATCACCACACCTCTTACTACAGCCGCTACTACATCAACCACACCGCTACTACTACATCACCACGCCGCTACTACATCACCACACCTACTACTACATCACCACGCCGCTAATACATCACCACGCCGCTACTACATCAACACACCGCTACTACTACATCACCACACCGCCTACAACAACACACCGCTACTACATCACCACGCCACTACTACATCCACCACCACCGCTACTACATCACACGCCGCTACTACTACATCACCACACCGCTCTACTACATCAACACGCCGCTACTACATCACCACGCCGCTACTACTTCACACACCACGCCTACATCACCACGCTCTACATCACCACACCGCTACTACTACATCACCACGCCGCTACTACATCACCCACGCCGCTACTACTACATCACCACGCCGCTACTACTACATCACCACGCCTACACACCACGCCGCTACTACATCACCACGCCGCTAACTACCACACCGCTACATCACCACGCCGCTACTACTTCATCACCACGCCGCTACTACATCACCACGACGCTACGCCGCTACTACTACGCCATCACCACGCCGCTACTACATCACATCACTACACACCACGCCGCTACTACTACATCACCCGCTACTACATCACCATGCCGCTACTACTACATCACCACGCCGCTACTACACATCACCACGCCGCTACTACATCACACGCCGCTACACACCACCACGCCTACTTCATCACCACGCCGCTACTACATCAACCACGCCGCTACTACAACACCACGCCGCTCACCACGCCGCTACTACATCACCACGCCGCTACTACATCACCACACCTCACCGCTACTACAGCCGCTACTACATCACCACACCGCTACTACAACACCACCGCCGCTACTACTACATCACCACACCGCTACTACAACAACACACCGCTACTACTACATCACCACACCGCTACTACATCACCACACCGCTACCACTACTACATCACCACACATACTAGCGCTACTACTACATCACCACGCCGCTACTACTACATCACCACGCCGCTACTACATCACCACACCACTACTACATCACCACGCCACTACTACATCACCACACCTCTACTACATCACCACGCTACTACAACCTCTACCACCACCGCTACTACACCACACCTCACCACCACCGCTACTACTACATCACCACGCCGCTACTACATCACCACGCCGCTACTACATCACCACACCGCTACTACTACATCACCACGCCGCTACTACATCACCACACCTCTACTACATCAACACGCCGCTACTACATCACCACACCTCTACTACATCACCACGCCGCTACTACATCACCACGCCGCTACTACATCACCACGCCGCTACTACTCTACTACACCCACTACACACGCACTACACACACCGCTACTACAAATCACCACACCTACACACCACACACCTAACTACCCACCACACCTATACTACACCACCACACGCCGCTACTACATCACAACCGCTACTACCGCTACTACATCACCACGCCGCTACTACATCACCACGCCGCTACTACATCACCACGCCGCTACTACATCACCACACCTACTACATCACCACCACGCCGCTACTACTACATCACCACACCGCTACTACATCACTACCACGCCGCTACTACTACATCACCACGCCGCTACTACATCACCACGCCGCTACTACATCACCACACCGCTACTACATCACCACGCCGCTACTACTACATCACCACGCCGCTACTACATCACCACGCCGCTACTACCACGCTACTACATCACCACGCCGCTACTACTACCACGCCGGATCACCACGCCGCTACTACATCACCATGGGTTTGCATTCCGTCCAGGGTGTATCCTGCCTTAATGCCCATAGACGCCTGAGATAGACACAGACTCCCCGTGACCCGAGAAGATCGGATATAGCGGTTGAAGATGAATGAATGAATGATATAGAAATGCATATATGGAGCCTTGAATATTATGAATAGGATTCCCTGTGCCCTTTATGCACTAACGATCTTTGGACATAATGGACGGCTTGATTTACTCTTAATTCTCGCCCGGCTTAATCCGGTAATGAGCGCTGCCTTTTTCTAGCGCCTCGGCTGAAGCTAATAGTCTCCCATGTCGTGCGAATGTGATCACGGCTGACGGGTGTTAATTTGGCGCACGGGCTCATGTGCAACTTAGAAGTGCGTTATTCAGTTTCTTTGTTGTTATTCTGCATTAGTAAAAACACAAGGCCCCGAACAAACCCCTTCCCTGGATTGAAATGAAGCTCTCATGTAGATAGGAGGCTCTACAAACCCGGATGTTCTGTTGAATCAATCTAATTACTCAACACTTCAAATAGTCTGGGATTCATTTTCTCCACATGGAAGTATGTACGTCTGTCCAGGCCACATCCGACACCCAAAACACAACCCGCTGCTCACTTTCTGTTTAAGGGACGTGAGACGCAGGTTTGTGTCCAATACCTCGAATTCAGCATGTTTGTGGACGTCTTCGGCTCGCTGTCGGTTCAGGATGAACTCGGCCTCGTTGGCCACTCGCACAATGTGGTCCTTCATGGCGTGACACAGGAGTCTAAACACAGACAAACGGAACGGTCAATAAAATCAAACGTATTCAACGGGATCATTTAATAAACAGTTCCGTCTAAAATGACAATAAATAATAGTAATAATAATGATAATACAAATATTTCATATGATAATCAGTACATGACATAATAGGAATAATATAACAGAAATAAATATATTATTCATGATGTTATTACTATTTTATTAATATTGTTTTGTAATATTTATAGTAGTATTTAGTCCTTCTACTACTACTACTGCTAATACAAATATTATTATTATTATTATTATTATTATTATTATTATTATTATTATTATTAATTATTATTATTATTAATAATAATAATCATAATAATAATAATAACAATAAATATTGTTATTATTCTTATTCATATTATTATTCATTCATATTCATATTATTATTATACCTGATAGATTATCTAGTAATTATATGTATATTGTGCTTTTTTTGGGGGGGGGGGTGTAAAACATTTAATACAAACAAGTAAATCAAGAGAGGAAAAAATAAATAAATATTGTAAAATATATAGATAGATAGATAGATAAATAAATGAAAAAAATAAATACGTACGTACACACAAACATAACAAAAAAAAACATGCATAAGTAAAAAAAAAATAAACATGCCAGTAAAGCATATTTTTATTGACTTAATTATGGTTTAATATATATATATATATATATATATATATATATATATATATATAGATATATATATATATATATATATTTTTTTTTTTTTTTTTTTTTTTCTTCCTATGTTTATGCACATTCACTAATAGTGAATTTGTGCACATTCACTATTTCTTTATTTGCGTAATCTTTCCTTCTCATATATTCTGTGACAGTGTGTTTAATTACAGACACAGTTGTAAGCTAGTATTTGTACTTGCGGTGAAAGTTAAACTCCATTCCTCCGTCCCTCCGCTCATCTGCTTATCGACAAAACTGAATAAGTCGATGTGCAGGGTTTTTTTTTCTGTTCTCCTCCACACTTTCTGACGCGGGTTACACCATCGCACTCCGCTATAAACTCAAAAAGCTCATTTGCAGCAGCTCAAAGTCTCGGGTGTCACGATTACACTCTATTTTACACGTCATTAAGCTGGCGTTTGGTATAATTGTACTTCTCCGGTGCATGATACTGAGTCTAATTTCTTTTTATGTCGAATTCATAAGCGCATTCATCAATCTCGCCCCTGTCCTGGAGAAGTTGACAAGCACTGAATTAGCTTTTTGAGGCTTGACAAGGAAACAAGCTGTAAAGCGCATTTCTCCTGCTAATAATACGAGGGACAAAATGCAGCTAGTGCGGACGTTCACGCCTCCTGCATGGACAGCGGATTTGAGCACAACTGGCATTTAATTTTTGCCGTACACGCCACATTTATTGTTTATTCATGAGGTTTGGAATGATGTGTATTTGTACCAAAACAGGAAGACAAAACTTTTATTAGATGTGTCACAGAGTTTCACCCCGGAATCCTCTTTATAAAAAAATTTGTAATATAATTAGTAATATTAGTAAAATATAGTAATTCTATAAGGTGTGAGATTTAAATTGGCCATAGTGAAATAAAAAAGGGCTTGTGAATTTTGCACGAGCTTCCGGTAAAGAAAAGCTGGATTTTTTTCATTTAGGGAATTTGGCAACACCCTTATCCAAAACCACTTACAAGTGAGCAATTGAGGGTGAAGGGCCTTACTCAAGGGCCTACTAGTGGCAGCGTTTGAACCCATGATCTTCTGGTCCAGAGGCCAACACATTAACCACTGAGCTACCACCTCCCGCTTCGCCAGGTATTCCATGGTATTCCTACAAAACCGGTCCAAGCAAGGACAAAGCAGTAAACCAGGGAGAAGATCTAGTGTCTCAGAAGTCTCAGTGATTTAGGAGATGAGAATTTACTTGAATGCCATTTCCTGTATTGGTAATGTAGTTGTTTACTTTTATTTTTTATTTTTCACTTTATTTTATTTATTTTATTTTATTTTTAATGTGTGGCATCTATATATGTGATTATTCACTTTATTTTATTATTTTATTTTATTTTTTTATTTTTAATGTGTGGCATCTATATATGTGATTATTCACTTTATTTTATTATTTTATTTTATTTTTTTATTTTTAATGTGTGGCATCTATATACATGATTTTTTCACTTTATTTTATTTATTTTATTTTAATTTAATTTTTAATGTGTGGCATCTATATATGTGATTATTCACTTTATTTTTACATTTTTTAATTAAAATTTAATTTGTAATGTGTGGCATCTATATATGTGGTTTTTCACTTTATTTATTTATTTTAATTTTTATTTTATTTACTTTTTAATGTGTGGGGATGATGGCATATACTATATATATATATATATATATATATATATATATATATATATATATATATATATTATATATATATATATATATATATTATATATATATATACACGTATAGTGGCACACCGTGTAGTAAAATACAAAAGTGGTTAGCACGTTTCGCCTCACACCGCCAGGATCCGGGTTCGATTCCCGTCTTCGGGAATGTGTGTGTGTGGAGTTTGCATGTTCTCCCCGTGCCTCAGGGGGTTTTTTCCCTTTCCCGGGTTCTCCGGTTTCCCCCCGGTCCAAAAAACATGCACGGTAGGTTGATTGGCACCCTTGGAAAATTGTCCCGTGAATGTGTGCGGTTGGAAATTTGTGTAATGTGTGTGTGTGTGTGTGTGTGTGTGTGTGTGTGTGTGTGTGTGTGTGTGAGTGTGTGTGTGCCCTGCGATGGGTTGGCATTCCATCCAGGGTGTATCCTGCCTTAATGCCCATAGACACCTGAGATTGGCACAGACTCCCCGTGACCCGAGGAAGATCGGATAAAGCGGTAGAAGATGAATGAATGAATGAATGTTGTATATATTATATGTTGTATACAAAACATTTTAAAAAAGGACATTTCAGGTTCTATAAAAAAATAAGAAGGAAATTTTTCATTGTTAACCCTTTAAAACTGCACGAATCATATTTCTAAGCAAAACGTTCCCAAAAAGCCTACTGTATCAAATATGATACAAAAATACATCATAAACAAAATGATTTTGTTCCAGAGCCTAATAAACATCTCATTTCCAAAAATAAATAATTGTATGCCTATTTTTTAATATGTCAGGTTAATTTCATTTGCTTTTGCATAAAAACTGAGATCAATAATCTAAATAATATTTTTCCTGAACTATACATTTCCACCGTTGTTTTTTTAGTCGAATAGTTATATTTATCTACATAAAACACACAATAATACAAAAGTCCAGACACAAGAAATTGGACTGTACTGTAGTAAACAAACTTCAATTCGTAATTACAAAAACAAATGAAATAATATGCCTTAAATAGTAAATAGCAAATAAAAAATAAATAATAGCTATAAGCTATAAGCTATTTAAATAGTAAATAGCTTAAAAATGAAACTCACGTTAAATGACGCAAATTTTGACGCAGAAATGTTGATAATCACAATCTTTAGAACTCATTTAACGTATGCTTATTTGACTATTTGTGAAATTGAAAGTCGGGCTTTGAATCCTTTTCTAAAACCAGAAGGACATTTTAACCCAATTTTATCACTTGTTTATTGTGTAGAAGATTTACCCAAACATTTTTACACACTAAGCAATGTGTAACTGGTAAGTAAAGACATTTTTGTTTGCTTGTGTTTTTGACCGCTCTGCCCGCTCCAATATAATCCTAACAAAACAACGTCACCCCGTCCCTGACCGCCACACATTCCCGGCTTGAAAAATATCAACGTCGCCCACATCAGAGAAGCGCCACATGCTCTCCCATACAACCCGTCGGTCCGTGATGTCATTTCACACGATGACGGATCTGCCTTCTGAGATTTCTGCCCCATTGTCTGTTTCCCTTCGACCGGAAAGCCGCCATTAGGGCCCATGTGGAATATGGAGCCGCTCTAGGAAGGTCCGCCACAAACAATAACGACAACATGGAGGCAAATATATACAGACTTGGAGGTTCCGCATGGCCAGAAGCCTACGTGCCGTGATGACATGATATAAACCACGTTATTGGACACTATTCCAGAATAACCGCCTTTGCCAACTTCCCAAAACGGTCCACTTTTTACCTCGGCTGACGGGCATTTCAGGAAAATTAAATAGTAGGTGAATTGTAATGGGATACAGTTACGCAGTAAATCAAACACTACTGTTTGTGTGATTACGCAGCTTGGGCTGAAGGCTTGTTGTGTGTGTGTGTGTGTGTGTGTGTGCGATTCTCCTGATATGCAGAATTATACGTGTGTTACAGTAGAGCGGGTGAAAACAAAGAGACAGCGGGACAGGTGTCTCACTACAGATGTACAGTGGAGAGAGTGATAGACGTGCCAGGACCCTGGACAGCGCCTGTCACTGCTCACTCACGCTCCAAGTCTGCGTGTGTGTGTGTGTGTGTGTGTGTGTGTGTGTGTGTGTGTGGTGTGTGTGTGTGTGTGTGTGAGGGGACAGATGGGTCAACAGATGGATATGCAGGCTAAGCCGGGCCTGATCAGCTCTATGAAAAAAAAACACAAACAAAACAAAGCCCTGATGTAACTCTTACACACACACACACACCCACACACACACACACACTTGTGTTAACACAGCATGGTTTCCCTTTAAGATACTTCGGTGTTACTATGACGCAGTAGAATTTACCAGGACACAACATTTTGACAATGATGTGTTAATGTGACACAATAAAGTGTGTGTGTCTGTCACACACAATTGTGTTAATGTTTCAAACTGCAATGTTGCTTTGATACAATCAGGTGTTGATATAAGTATTATAGTCCTATGACACATTACTATGACGCAATCATTTGTTACCTTACTTATCTTATTGTGGCACCATATATATATTTTTTATTTACACACTACTTAGTTACTACGACACACTCAAGGGTTATTGTGATAATATGGTTTTAATTGCACTGTATAATATAATGCAGCGTAGGATTACTATAGCACACTAAGGTGCACTAATACACTAGTGCCTTATGACACACTATAATGAAAGTGTAGCAATATGGGTTTTTTTTTTGACAGAATATGGTGCTTTAATGGCAGAGTGTGTTTTTTACAATCACACATAAGGGGGCACAGTGGTTTAGTGTTAAGCACGTTCGCCTCACACCTCCAGGGTCCGGGTTCGATTCCCGCCTCGGCCATGTGTGTGTGGAGTTTGCATGTTCTCCCCGTACCTCAGGGGGTTTTTCTCTGGGTTCTCTGGTTTCTTCCCCCCGGTCCAAAAACCCCTGAGATAGACACAGACTCCCCGTGACCCGAGGGAAGATCGGATAAAGCGGTAGAAGATGAAGATATATATAGAGTACTGGCCAAAAGTTTTAGGCAGTTATGAAAAAATGCTGAAAAAGTGTTAATTATTTACTTTCATCAAAAAGTAAAGAAAAAATTATATATATATTATATATATATAATATATATATATATATATATATATATATATATATATATATATATATATATATATTCATTCATTCATCTTCTACCGCTGTATCCGGCCGATCTTCCCTCGGGTCACGGGGAGTCTGTGCCTATCTCAGGCGTCTATGGGCATTAAGGCAGGACACACCCTGGATGGAATGCCAACCCATCGCAGGGCACACACACTCACATTCACACACAACTCACACTCATACACTAGGGACAATTTTCCAAGGTGCCAATTAACCTGCCGTGCGTGTTTTTGGACCGGGAGGAAACTGGAGAACCCAGAGAAAAACCCCCTGAGGCACGGGGAGAACATGCAAACTCCACACACACATGGCCGAGACGGGAATCGAACCCGGATCCTGGCGGTGTGAGGCGAACGTGCTAACCACTAAGCCACCATGCCCCCTTATTATATTATATATATATATATATATATATATATATATATATATATATATATATATATAATTTTTTCTTTGCCACAATATGGTACTATTAAGGCAGAGTGTGTTTTTACTATGACACATGATTGTACAATTATAATTATGACAGCATTACACACACACACACACACACACACACACACACACACACACACACACACACACACACACACACACACACACACACACAAGAAATGGTTAAAATGTTCTAACGCAGCTCGAATTCAATCCTATTACTTCATCTGGCAACACAATGAGCAACACACATGGTGCTAATTTACACCTGGCCTTGGCAAAGCAGACAGAACGGCCACAGCTAATTGCGCAAAATTTAGCAAAATAACCCGAGTATGTAATTACCCGCGCGTCCTGTTTCCTCCCGCGTCGATCGGAATTTCCACTATTTGAGTCCCTGTTCCATTCTAATACACACTGCTTTAACTACGCCTTCAGGCTGTGCCATTCAGTGTCACACAGGGGCATCTTTGTAAGAGTTTTAGCATGAAAGTCCTTTATAATTGAATCGAAAATCCCTTTTTATGTTAATGTAACATAACGCTGGGATAACGCATTCAAATCTGCAGAAGTTTTAGTAATAATTCAAATTGTATTAGATGAATGCAAATTTACTATTATTGTATACTTAAGGGGCACGGCGGACACGTTCGCCTCGTTCGGCTCCGGGTTCGATTTCCGTCTCGGCCATGTGTGTGTGGAGTTTGTGCATGTTCTCCCCGTGCCTCAGGGGGTTTTTCTCCGGGTTCTCCGGTTTCCTCCCGGTCCAAAAACATGCACGGTAGGTTGATTGGCACCTTGAAAAATTGTCCCTAGTGTATGAGTGTGTGTGTGTGTCCTGTGATTGGTTGGCATTTCATCCATGGTGTATCCTGCCTTAATGCCCATAGATAGGCACAGAAATGTATTTTGAAAAATATCAGTCACTTGAGTTGCATATAAGTATTTAGAATATAAACAAAGGGAATACCCCCCGCCACCCCTCCCCCCCCCAAAAAAAAAACGTTAAAAGCATTATCTGGAGCACTGTGATTTAAACGTTGGGGACTTTTTACTGGTATATAGTGTATAACTTGCTTTTTCGGTGTATTTCAGACTATTTCGTCGATTTACCTTCCTTCGTTGATGAGCTCGATGAAGGCCAAGCCAGCATTTTTCTGTATGGAGTTCTGCCATTCCTGGAAAACAGGAAACAGAAAGATAAAATGTGATTAAACAGTCTGATATATTGCATGCAGTGTTGGGACGGCTACTTTGGAAATGTAATAAATTACAGATTACAAAGTACCAAACTCAAAGTGTAATAAGTAGTGTAACTTTTCAATGACTTTATAAAAGTACAGTAACTGATTACATATAATGACTTTCATTCGTCCACTAGGGGGCACTTTAAGTTAACGTTCTAAGGAATAACAATAATAATTCCAACCCTCGGAGAAAGTAGGTTATAGTTTTTTCGAAATTGAGCTGCATCAGAATTAAATTGTTGATTCGGTTGTCATGCGGGCGCAATGTTTTGTCGAGCGTAGATGGGCCGCGGGGGAGGACGTTGTGGGGGGGGGTCTTTGGGATTTGTAATCTTTAACTTTTTCACAAGTAACTAATTTAATTAGCCAATGTTTTTTCTTAGTAACTTTAACAAATGACTTTTATTTTGCAATTAAATTACATAACGCCGTTACATGTCACTAGTCACTCCGTAACACTCGTCCTGTGTATTCATATTTCACACCAATCTTTCCGCAAACAAAAAAAAAAAAAGAGTGAACAGGAGTGAAAGTTAACACAACATACAACCGAGTTCCTGTGAGAACGGATCACGTAAAGGCAGAAAAAGAAAGCGCGGGAACGAAAGAGAAAGAGACGTGACTGCGGAGTGAAACCGTATCCCATCTCGCCTCCCCTTTAAATACAGCCATTTCCTCTCTCTGAGCACCAAGTGACAGACCACTGAAGACTTCCATCCTCCTGGCTCCGCTCGCCCGGAGCGCTGCTGAGACTCGCGGCTACTTTTATTCGCTCCGTCTCTCTCGCGCGCAAGCACACAAAGGGCGCAGAACGCGCGGGTCTGGAGCTGATTAAGAGGTCGTTTGGGAGCTCGCGCTGGGAAAGCTCTGCTGTTTGCTCACAAAGGTGGGAGTGTTGGTTTGGAGTTCCAAAAAAAAAAAAAAACATGAGGTGGGGTGAGAGAGAGAGAGAGAGAGAGAGAGAGAGACGGGGGTCTGCAAAAAAAAAAAAGAAAGAAAAGAAAGAAAGAAAAATGGTCCTGGGGTGAGGAGGAGAGAGGGTTCAGAGCAGACGACGTGCTGAGATGCCCAGAGCAGAAATATGAGTGATGCATTTTCTTTTTTTTTAAAAAAGCATTTTCACAGACTACATCAGTAAAAGACTTCCTCGTATCCGGGAGGTCAGGGAAGGTCAACAATACTCTCCCGAGGCTGTGTGAGTGACAGACGTGTGTGTGTGTGTGTGTGTGTGTGTGTAAAACAGTGTGTTTATTGTAAACTGTGTTCTTGGCTTCCTTATGAATGCGGATTACTAATCTCTAGGGAAAGTACAGATTTACGCGCCAAATTACACAATGTCGTCGTTTTTTCCTTAAGCACTTACTGCTCTAAAGTCCTGGGTTACTGATAGGAAGGTCGGGGGTTCGAGGCCCGGAGTGTATTGCGAATTTTGGGAGAGGGGTGGTAGTTTAGTGGTTGAACTCTGGACCGGAAGATCATGGGTCCAAACCCCACCACCACCACCAAGATGCCAAATGCCGTAATGTAAATGTAATTGATTTGGCCTCTGTGCCAGAAGATCGCAGGTTTAAAAAATCCCAACACCACCACCACCACCACCAAAATGCCACTAGTGGGCCCTTGAGCAAGGCCCTTAACCCTCAATTCATCAATTCGAAGTCGCTCTGGATTAGGGCATCTGCCAAACGCTGTAAATGTAAATGTAATTGATTTGGCCTCTGGGCCAGTAGGTCGCAGGTTCAAGTCCCACCACCACCATCAAGATGCCACTAGCGGGCCCTTGAGCAAGGCCCTTAACCCTCAATTGCTCAGTTGGAAGTCATTCTGGTAAGGGCGTAATAATAAATGTAATAAATATACCGATATACCGATATATATATATATATATATATATATATATATATATATATATATATATATATATATATATATATATATATATATATATATATATATCATAGGGTCCTTGAGAAAGGCCTTTAACTAGTCACTTTAGACATTATTTTGTATTTATTTTTTATAAAGATATTTCTATTCCTCATTTTTTCATTCTACTTTCTCTTCTTTATTTACATTTATTTATAATGTCTGCGCTATTTACTTTTTCTCTTCTTTCCGCGATGTTTACATGCTGGACAGTCGTATAAAGCATTTCCCCGCATGTCGTACTGTGTATGTATGTGTATGTGAACAATTCAATTGGAATTGGAACTCTCTGTGCTCCAGGGGGCGCTATTTCACGATTCATCACGGCGGACCCATGCGCTCTGACCCCAGCTGCCGAACACAAGCTGGGATAAGCCAAGAAACAATTTCAGAGTGCTGTTTAATGTATGTGTGACAAATAAAGGCTGTTTACAAAAATATATAATGAGGCTTAAATGAGCAAATCTCCTGATTATCCTTATTAAGTCTCGTATTCATCGTTGTAAATTCAGTGATAAGAAACCTGTTTTGTCTGTGGTGTTTAAAGAATTAGATAATTATATAAACTGTTAAACCTGCGTTTAAAAAATGTGTTATTATGACTTAGAGAGGCCTTTTTATTTATTTATTTTTGTTTTTGTTTTGTTTGTTTGTTTATTATTATTATTATTATTATTATTATTATTATTATTATTACTTATTATTATTATTATTATTATTATTATTATTATTATTATTTTCCTTTTCCCCCAGGCATATTAATTATAATTAAATTGTTGTTTAAGAATTAATCATAATAAAAAAACTTATATAAGCTGTTAAAAAACCTGCATTTTAAAAAAATGTTATTATGACTTAGAGAGGCATTTTTATTTATTTATTTGTTTTTAATAATCATAATAATTAATAATAATTAATTATTATTATTATTATTATTATTATTATTATTATTATTATTATTATTATTATTATTATTATTATTACTTATTATTATTACATTATTATTTCCCCCAGGCATATTAATTATAATTAAATTGTTGTTTAAGAATTAATCATAATAAAACTTATATGAGCTGTTAAACCTGCATTAAAATTTTTTTTATTATGACTTAGAGAGGGCATTTTTATTTATTTATTTATTATTCATTATTATTATTATTATTATTATTATTATTATTATTATTATTATTATTATTATTATTATTATTATTATTATTTCCTTTTTTCTCTCCAGGCATACTGTATTGTATATTTGCTGTTTAAGAATTAATAATAATAAAAAAAAAACTTATATAAGGTGTTAAACCTGTGTTTAAAAAAAAATATTATGACTTAGAGAGGCATTTCTATATTTAATTATTTATTATTATTATTATTATTATTATTGTTATTAATTATTATTATTATTATTATTATTTCCTTTTTTCCCCAGGCATATTGTGTTGTATACTTGTTGTTTAAGAATTAATAATAATAAAAAAACTTACATAAGCTGTTAACCCTGCATTTTAAAAAAATGTTATTATGACTTAGAGAGGCATTTTTATTTATTTATTTATTTATTTATTTATTTATCCTTATTATTCTTTCCTTTTCCCCCAGGCGTATAGTGTTGTATACATGTTGTTTAAGAATTAATAATAAAAAAAAAAAACATTAAAATTAAGAAAAGAAAAAGAAATATATAATATATAGTGTTGGATAAGCGACGTCACCACATAACACAAAACACATAGAGCTTTTTCTCCTTGAAGCACTTCTATCTGTATCCATTTTTTGCTTCCTGGACATTTTGGGATAGAAATTTAGGGGGGAAAAAATAGCGCCCTCGGTAAACACCGATGTGGGATACACTGCCCCAATCTAGTGGCGGGATGCGGTCACTTCGTGGGTAACATCATCGCATGCATTGCGGGTGATGTAGTTTATTGTCAATAAACATACACCTTTTAAGCGCTTACCACATAACATGACATAGCGGGCCGCATTCGTCCCACAGGCCTGGAGTTGTGTATATGTAAACACACCCCATTTTAATTACATTTCAATGCTATGTAATGTCTGGTTCCTGTTATCACTTCTGTTATAACAGCTACAAACAGTCTTTCTCTCCCAAACCTCTTTCTCTCTGTCTGTAGAAGTTGAATAAGACATAACGCTCTGCTTGTCATGTTACCGGGAAAGCAGTCTCGAAAACTTCCCCTATGTCTGACAGCTCGACGTCGCAGCTTTACCTCTGTCCGCTTTATAGCCATTCGAGACTCCTTCTGTTACCTAAACATCACCTCGTCTCAATTTCCACACGTCTTTTCTGCCCATCTCGCTCTCATACAGGTAAAATAATGCTGCGTCATGCAAGAACAAGGACGCGAATTCTAACAGCCATGGTGGTTTTCTGACCATAGCTTAATAGAATTTGTTTTCATCATATCCTTCATTTATTCTAAGCTAACCTCAGGCTTAGTGGTTAGCATGTTCGCCTCACACCGCCAGGGTCCGGGTTCGATTCCCGTCTCCACATGGCCATGTGTGTGTGTGGAGTTTGCATGTTCTCCCCGTGCCTCAGGGTTTTTTTTTTTCTCCGGGTTCTCCGGTTTCCTCCTCCCGGTCCCTCCCGGTCCAAAAACATGCACGGTAGGTTGATTGGCACCTTGGAAAATTGTCCCTAGTTAGTGTGTGTGTGTGAGAGAGATGGGTTGGCATTCCATCCAGGGTGTATCCTGCCTTAATGCCCGTAGACGCCTGAGATAGGAACAGGCTCCCCGTGACCCGAGGGAAGATTGGATATAGCGGTAGAAGATGAATGAATGAATGAATGAATTATAATAATCGTATCCAATCTGCTGTCAAAGTATTTTATTCTTAAAACAAGAGCTTAAGGGAAGAACACAGGTTCAAATCCCACCACCAACCTGCCCCTAATGGTTATAAAAAGATTATAACTGGGATTTTGTCTGGTTATAGGATTTAGGACAATTTATTATCGCCTAGATATTAATGCTAGTTTCTTACCAAGTCTATTTTGCTTCCCACATTGGCAGATGTTTATGCTTGACTTTAATACATTTTAACTAGATACAAGTCATTCATTCATTCATTCATCTTCTACCACTTTATCCGATCTTCCCTCGGGTCACGGGGAGTCTGTGCCTATCTCAGGCGTCTATGGGCATTAAGGCAGGATACACCCTGGATGGAATGCCAACCCATCGCAGGGCACACACACACACACATTCACGCACACATTCATACACTAGGGACAATTTTTCCAAGGTGTCGATCAACCAGCATGTTTTTGGACCGGGGGAGGAAACCGGAGAACCCGGAGAAAAACCCCTGAGGCACGGGGAGAACATGCAAACTCCACACACACATGGCCGAGACAGGAATCGAACCCAGATCCTGGCGGTGTGAGGCGAACGTGCTAACCACTAAGCCACCGTGCCCCCTCTAGATATAAGTGAACGTTATAAGTATTTCACATATTGTCATATTCACAATGTACTCGCGAGTGTATTTATTTTTCTCACATTTTTTTTCTCACATATTTCCTGAGAAAGATCTACAGAATATTAGGTCTAAGTGTAAACGAATGAACGAGAGTATAATGATGAAGAGAGAAGCCCAGCCCTACGTGACATGACTCATGTACATTGCTTCAAATATTAAAAATCTGCCGGTCCTAAAAACGCAAACCGAGCTCAGCAGGAGACAATAGCACAGCGCATCTGGTTGCCAAATGTTCGGAGTCACCCCCTAATACGTCCCTCATTCCGGAGGCTGTTGTTTGGGACGCTTTTTGGACCCTGTCCAAGCCTTTGTTTAGAACCCGGGATCAAAAATAAATAAATAAATAAATGACATCAGTGGCTGTAAGCAAAGAAGATATGATTTTCAGAAGGGGCTCTGAGCAGAGACGGAACCGGAAAGCTCATCTTTCGTGGCTTTTTTTTTCCATCAGGGCTGTGAAACAACACTCCCTGTGGGGAGTCGAATGAGATTGCGAAGTGAATTAACACGCGCGTGCACCTCCAGAAGGTGGTAATATGATCCGTCGTGTAAATAGAAAGTGTGATCGCGGGTTAAGACGCCTGAGAGAAATCTGAGAATGGGAAGAAGAGACCGGGAAGAATGCATGACAGGGATAAACATTGTGAGGATCGGAATGAGACGCATGATAACAGGAATGTCCATGACGCTTTGACGGGACTGGGATTGTTCCTGAGATCTAAAAGACAGGGATTTGGGAATTTACCGTAACACTATCGAATATAGATGTTTTTTGTCTATGAAATGACAAAACACACACACACACACACACACACACACACACACACACACACACACACGTATGCATATGCGTGGCTGTCAATCGATTCAAATATATAATTGTGATTAACTGCATGATGTTTATTAATGCATGTTTATCATTAGTGTAAGAGCATGAACACATGATTTTCATTGTAAATGTTTTAACATAATGATAGTGCTATAAAACGTAAAGTAAAGCCTCAGAACACCAAACAGAATGTATTCACGACGTCGAGATGAAATGTGTTGCATTAAATTTTGCCTTTTTTCTAATATTTTATTTATTTATTTTATTGAATTAAACTTTTATTTTGACAGCCCAAATTATATATATATATATATATATATATATATATTTAGTTAGGGTTATCAAATTGACTTTAATGGCACTAATTACAGGGAGGGGGTGGAGCTCAGTGGTCTAAGGCGCTGGGCTGCTGATCGGAAGATCCGGGTTCGAGCCCCGGTATGGCCAAGCTGCCGCCCTTGGGTCCTTGAGCAAGACCCTTAACCCTCTTTGCTCCAGGGGGCGCCGTATCATGGCTGACCCTGCGCGCTCTGACCCCAGATATCCAACAACAAGGGATATGCGCAAAGAAAGAATTGCACTGTGATGTAATGTATATGTGACCAATAAAGGCTCTCTTCTTCTATTCTAATAATGTTATTAATGTGTGATTGGCGCAGTGTGCGTTACTATGTGAGTGATCTGCTCCTTCACTCTGCGTTGTGTTGGCGAATGAACGAAACCCGAACGACAAATAACAAACGAATAAAGAAACTTCAGTCCGCGTCGTTCCCAGATAATTCCAGCACTGATCTTTCCTCTTGCTGCGTAATGTAATGTAAGGATAGAATAGAATCGAGGCGATAGATGTGTTTTATTAACAAAAAACACACAACAATGTACATCCACTCACG
>JACRUU010000026.1:15403897-15408897 GCA_030449085.1 Kryptopterus vitreolus
TAGCGTACACACACACACATATAATATAATATGTTTGAACTCTCAGTTGGATTAATACACACTCGTGTTTTTCCCCCAAACTGCTGTGAAAACTGCACAAACATTTGACCAATCAGAATCAAGAATTCAACAACAATGACATTATTATTATTACATGTAAGAATATTACTGGCGTGTTGCCACACCTCGCGTAAATAATCCCGTTTAAGCCCGGATGCATGTAGCGCTTCCTGTAAAGCCGAATGGCACGAAGCCGGCCCGTCTGTCAGACGTCTACCAGCTCTCTCCGAGCGCAAGATAACGTCTCTGGAGTGGTTAAAGGTCATCTTGTGTATGTCAAGCTCTGAGATTACTTTAAAGCAACATAAATCGCAGTGTATCTTTTTCCCAAATCCTGGGATTGCCCTGCTGGCGCCAAGAGCAACAGCAACGCCACATTCTTGCTGAGGCAAAATTCGTGTAAACATAATAAAGTCGCCAAAATCCTCTCACACCCTCAACACCACATGACTGAACGTATTTAATTTCCCTGGAGAAATGCGGCAGGGGAGAAGGACGGGCGTTCGGAGAGAACATTGTGTCTGATAGAAAGAAAGAAAGAAAGAAAGAAAATCACTCACGGCGTACAGCGTCTATAAACGACTAAACACTGCGTTTTCTTTTGTTTTTTTATTATTCACATCTGCTGTGTGAAATCGCTGTTTAGGTCCCACAATACGGGGACAAAAACATTTCTGAGCTAAGATTGGACTTTTTTAAGACACGCTTTCGAGGTAACAATTTGACGAGACTATTATAGTGGTTTCACTGGGTTAAACCACTCGCTGGTTTAAGGCACTGGGCTCCTGATCCGAAGGTCAGAGGATCAAGCCCCGCTATCGCCAAGCTGTCACCCTTGGGTCCTTAACCCCCTGTGCTCCAGGGGGCGCCATATCATGGATAGATACGGCTTCCAAACAATTTCACTGTGCGGTAATGTATATGTGACAAATAAAGGCGCTTCTATTCTATTTATTAATCATTCTATTCTATTTTTCTTGTTACAAACGTATTTCCTCAACACTAAACGTCCGTTGCCGTCTCAACGACGTGACGTACAAATCCTTAAACCTTAAACGAATAGCAAATGTGAATCACTTCAGAGCAGAATAAGACTAGAAAACACTGAAAAGACTGAAATAGGGATCTAACGAGACAACGACACAATATCTGTACTATACAATACAATACAATCTGTACTATGACAACATCTGTACTATACTATATAATACAATACAATTCAATCTGTACTATGACAATATCTGTACTATACAATACTATACAATACAATACAATCTGTACTATGACAACATCTGTACTATACTATATAATACAATACAATTCAATCTGTACTATGACAATATCTGTACTACACAATACAATACAATACAATACAATACAATACAATACAATACAATACAATACAATACAATACAATACAATACAATCTGTACTATGACAACATCTGTACTATACTATATAATACAATACAATACAATCTGTACTATGACAATATCTGTACTACACAATACAATACAATTCAATCTGTACTATGACAATATCTGTACTACACAATACAATACAATCTGTACTATGACAATATCTGTACTACACAATACAATACAATACAATACAATCTGTACTATGACAACATCTGTACTATACTATATAATACAATACAATTCAATCTGTACTATGACAATATCTGTACTATACAATACTATACAATACAATACAATCTGTACTATGACAACATCTGTACTATACTATATAATACAATACAATTCAATCTGTACTATGACAACATCTGTACTATACTATATACAATACAATACAATACAATCTGTACTATGACAACATCTGTACTATACTATATAATACAATACAATTCAATCAGTACTATGACAATATCTGTACTATACAATACTATACAATACAATACAATCTGTACTATGACAACATCTGTACTATACTATATAATACAATACAATTCAATCTGTACTATGACAATATCTGTACTACACAATACAATACAATACAATACAATCTGTACTATGACAACATCTGTACTACACAATACAATACAATACAATCTGTACTATGACAATATCAACTACAATACAATACAATACAATCTCAATCTGTACTATGACAATATCTGTACTACACAATACAATACAATACAATCTGTACTATGACAATATCTGTACTACACAATACAATACAATTCAATCTGTACTATGACAACATCTGTACTATACTATATAATACAATACAATTCAATCTGTACTATGACAATATCTGTACTACACAATACAATACAATCAATCTGTACTATGACAATATCTGTACTACACAATACAATACAATACAATCTGTACTATGACAATATCTGTACTATACAATACAATACAATACAATCTGTACTATGACAATATCTGTACTACACAATACAATACAATACAATCTGTACTATGACAATATCTGTACTACACAATACAATACAATCTGTACTATGACAATATCTGTACTACACAATACAATACAATACAATCTGTACTATGACAACATCTGTACTATACTATACTAATACAATACAATTCAATCTGTACTATGACAATATCTGTACTATACTCACAATACACCCCACATTCAAACGCCGCGTGTGTCTGAAAGGTTAAGGCTTTTTAATTTTGGAGATTTTTGTAGAACACCACCAGAGAATAATCCATATGTATGCTTATGTATGCCATATGTATGTATATGTGAACTTGCACACACACACACATATATATATATATATATATATATATATATATATATATGTGTGTGTGTGTGTGTGTGTGTGTGTGTGTGTGGCTCAATTTGCATTAGCAAGTTAACTTGTGTGTATATATATATATATATATATATATACACATTTTTTTATTTAAAAACAAAATGTATGTATATATATATATATATATATATATATATATATATATATATAAATACTACAAAATTTTTAATTCTTTTTTTTCCCCTCAAAATTTACAAACATTTCATAACATGTATCTGTTCTTCCATAATGCGATGGGTTCTCCAGCACGCTGATGGACGGATGGAGCATCTCTAACTGCCTCTAAATTTCCCCGCCGTGTCACTGAAACATCCTCTTAAATCTGAATGATCGCTTCTTTGCTATCCGAGCGGCGGAAGCCAGCGCTGTAATATTTCAGAGGCCAAGTATCCCGGGCCCCATCTTTACAATCCCTCTTTCACATTTACGAGGCCGAGGTTATGTCCCAGCATGCCGTACACGGGGTGACCTCTAAACGGGCGCTGCGACCCCCTTACTCTCGCTCCGTCCTCCCATAAGTCAGGTGGCTGCTTGACCCCGGGCTCACGCTGCTGGACAAACTAAATGCATTCTATTTAAACAGAGCCATGCCGAGCTTTTCTAGTTAATAGCACGGCGTGTGAATGTGTCATTGTCGGAGGCCGTGTCGGGTCCGCGTCAGGCCGCCGAGCGCTCACAACAAGCGCACTGTTCCACCACGGGGCCTCGATCTCAACTCCAAGTGCACCAGCGTGGTTCAGGAGGCCGAACAGGACATAATTGCCCCCTGTGACCGAGAGTCTGAAGGGGGGACGGGCCGGGGCTTGACCCCTGATGCCGCGTCGGGTGATGGATGGTGGGTAATTATGGGTAAATACTGCGCCTTCGCACCGGAGAACAGTGTTTCGGCTGTGGGACAGGAAGTGAAGAAGGTGGGGTAGAAAACAGGGATCTCTTCTTCTAGACTGCAGGATGGACAGATGGATGGAGGATCCAGTGAGAGCGATGCGAGACAAAGAGGGATGAGTCATGCACTGGAAATGGGTGATTATGTGTCTGGGAGTTTGCTGTTGGGAAAGGGACGGCGTAGTAAGACATTTCTGTGGTTAGAAATATCTGCAGACGACGAGGTGATCGTCAAATCCGCAAGTGTAGTCGTTATAATAAACATATGTAGAGTCAGGAACAATAGTCAACAACTAAGCTTTGTTTATTTTTACATTAGTAAAAAAAAAAACTATATATATATATATATATATATATATATATATATATATATATATATATATATATATATAGATATAATATATAATAAATCAAACAATCCAATTCAAATAATAATAATAATAATAATAATAATAATAATAATAATAATGGGTATATATTATTAAATAGTGGGTATATTATTATTTTATCATTATTATTATTATTATTATTATTATTATTATTATTATTATTATTATTATTAACAATAATATATGCTATAAATAAACGCAGAAAAAAAGAAGGAAAAAGTAAATAAATGAACTAATTAACTCAAAAAAACAAACAAATACGACGCCAAATAAATACATAAATAAATAAACGCAATGCTATGCTGTGAAAAAGCAATCAAAATAAATCAATGAATAAACGTAGGCAATTACAATTTCTGGGGTGTAATTATGTTTTTTGTTTGTGTGTATACATGACAATAATAATAATAATAATAATAATACATCCTATAAATAAACATAGAAATAAAATTAATGAAGATTTTTAAGATTTCCTTTTTTTATGTTTGTTTGTTTGTTTGTTTGTTTGTTCATTAAAATGACAAACCGGAGCAGTACAAATACAATGCCCTGCTGTGTCAAAACCAACAAACACTACATACATAATAATATTTACATTTTTAAATGATTTTAGTTTTTTTTAGCTATTTGCATAGAAATTCTATATAAGTAATCAAAACAAAAGCAAACAAATATGAGGCCAAATTAATACATAAATAAATAAACGTATTGTTGCGCTGTGAAAAAGCAACCGTAAAATAAATGAATGAATAAACGTAGGCAGTTACAATTTCTGGGGTGTAATTATATTTTTAGCTTGTGTGTATACATGACAATAATAGTAATAATAATAATAATAATAATGGTCA
>JACRUU010000026.1:15411397-15416397 GCA_030449085.1 Kryptopterus vitreolus
TGTGTGAGTGTGTGTGTGTGTGTGTGGATGTGTGCTGAGTGTGATGTGTGGTGTTTGTGGTTGTGTGTGTGTGGTGTGTGTGTGTGTGTGTGATGTGTGTGTGTGTGTGTGTGTGTGTGTGTGTGTGTGTGTGATGTGAGCTGTGTGTGAGATGTGTGTGTGTGTGTGAGATGTTTGTGTGTGTGTGTGTTGAGATGTGTGTGTGTGGAGATGTGTGTGAGTGTGTGTGTGTGTATGTGTGTGATGTGTGTGTGTGTGTGTGTGTGTGTGTGTGTAGATGTGTGTGTGTGTGTTGTGTGTGTGTGTGTTGTGTGTGTGTGTGTTGTGTTTTATTGTGTTGTGAGTGTGTGATGTGTGTGTGTGTGTTGTGTGTTGTGTGTGTGTGTTTGTGAGATGTGTTGTGTGTGTGTGTGTGTGTGTGTGTGTGTGTGTGAGATGTGTGTGTGTGTGTGTGTGTGTGTGTGTGTGTGTGTGTGTGTGTTGTGTGTGTGTGTGCGTGTGTGAGTGTGTGTGTGTGTGTGTGTGTGTTGTGTGAGTGTGTGTGTGTGTTGTGTGTGTGTGTGACTGTGTGAGTGTGTGTGTGTGTGTGTGTGTGTGTAACTTGTGTGTGTGTGTGTGCGTGACGTGTCTGTGTGGAGGCTGTGTGTGTTTTGTGTGTGTGTGTGGTGTGTGTGTGTGAGAGGTGTGTGTGTGAGTGTGTGTGTGTGTGTGTGTTGTGTTTGTGTGCTGTGTGTGTGTGTGTGTGATGTGGTGTGTGTGTGTGAGTTTGTGTGTTTTTGTTTTTGTGTGTGATGTGTTGTGTGTTGTGTTGTGTTTGTGTGTGTGTGTTTGAGATGTGTGTGTGTGTGTGTGTGTGTGTGGTGTTGTGTGTGTGTGTGTGAGTGTGAGTGTGTGGTGTGTGTGTGTGTGTGTGTGTGTGTGTGTGTGTGTTGTGTGTGTGTGTGTGTGTGTGTGTGTGTGTGTGTGTGTGTGTGTGTGTGTGGTGTGTGTGTGTGAGTGTGTTTGTGTGTGTGATATGTGTGCGTGTGATGTGTGTGTGTGACGTGTGTGTGTGTGTGTGTGTGTGTGTGTGTGTGTGTTTGATGTGTGTGTGTGTGTGTGTGTGTGTGTTGTTTGAGATGTGTGTGTGTGAGATGTGTGTGTGTGTGTGTGTGTGTGTGTGTGTGTGTGTGATGTGTGTATGTGTGTGTGTGTGTGTGTGTGTGTGTGTGGGTGAGATGTGTGTGGTGTGTGAGTGTGTGTGATGTGTGTGTGTGTGTGTGTGTGTGTGTGAGATGTGTGTGTGTGTGTGTGATGTGTGTATGTGTGTGTGTGTGTGTGTGTGTGTGTGTGGAGTGTGTGATGTGTGTGTGTGTGTTTAATGTGTGTGAGCTGTGTGTGTGTGTGTGTGTGTGTGTGTGTGTGTGTGTGTGTGTGAGTGTTTTATGTGTGTGTGTGTGTGTGTGTGTGATGTGTGTGAGACTGTGTGTTGTGTGTGTGTGTGTGTGTGTGTGTGTGAGATGTGTGTATGTGTGAGATGTGTGTGTGTGTGTGTGTGTGTGTGTGTGTGTGTGTGTGAGTGTGTGTGTGTGTGTGTGGAGATGTGTGTGTGTGTGTGTGTGTGTCAGTGTGTGTGAGTGTGTGTGTGAGTTGTGTGTGTGTGTGTGTGTGTGTGTGTGTGTGTGTGTGTGGGTGTGTGTGTGTGTGTGTGTGAGATGTGTGTGTGTGTGTGTGTGTGTGTGTGAGTGGGGGTGGGTGGGTGTGTGGTGATGTGGGGAGTGAGAGGTGTGTTTGGGGGGGGAGGGGGGGGTGTGAGGGGGTGTGTGAGATGTCTGTGTGTGTGTGTGTGTGTGAGATGTGTGTGTGTGTGTGTGTGTGTGTGTGTATGTGTGTGTGTGTGTGTGTGTGTGTGTGTGTGTGTGTGTGTGTGTGGTGTGTGTGTGTGTGTGTGTGTGACCGTGGAAACGTCTCTGAGTTGAACACAGATTAGACATCAGAGTCTGTGCAGCCAGACACCATCATTGACTTCACACTCTCGGTGAGTGCTGCCCGTTACTGCTGCCATGGCAACTGATCTACCATTCCTAGCGCGGGAGAGGAACTGATGTTGGAGTGTGTGTGTGTGTGTGTGTGTGTGTGTGTGTGTGTGTGTGTGTGTGTGTGTGTGTGTGTGTGTGTGGAAAGACCCCCAGAGAAAAATGAGTCTCACATACACACTCACACACACACACACACACAGAAAGAAACACATTTCTTTTTCTCCATCCACACAATAGCTAGACTATGTGATTTCTGTCATGAGAATGAATGGGCTCAAGGTCAGAATAGTCTTCTCACACACACACACACACACACACACACACACACACACCACACACACACACACACACAAACACAAACACATACTATAATCTTACATATGTCATATATTTTAAATTATAACTTAATAAGCTCGGCTTGACAGTCCACACACACACACACACACACACACACACACACACACACACACACACACACACACACACTTGTGCACGTGCCGCCTGAGGTGATGTGTAAGGTGTAGGTGTGAGCTGTAGGATGTCTTGTTTGTCGCAACCTCGGCAGCAATGACAAAAGCAAACCATGTGATCTTTCACCTGAGCGGGAAACAAAAGAAAAAGCTCGAGCATCTGAAAGCAGATACTGACACACACACACACACACACACACACACACACACACACACACACACACACACACATTCTCTTCCACCTCTATTCTCACACACACACTCTCACTCTGGCATTGACTGCAGTCCCCCTCTTGTGGCAGTGCTCTGCTGCTGCATTACTCTATTTTAATTGTGCAAACTGAACACACACACACACACACATACACACACACACACACACTACACACATACACACATACACACACGCACAGACAAGTACATGCGCACACACACACCCAAAATGTACACATGAGCAAATACTAATATAATATATTTATATATAATAATATACTTAATTATATATATATATAATAAATCAATAAACAAATATTGGATTAAATAAATACTATATGAAATAAATAAATAAATAGTATTTATTTAGTTTTTTTATTTATGGTAGTATAATACATCAATGCATTATAAATTCAAATATTAGTAGTAGTAGTAGTTTATTTTATTTATTTGTTTTGGTTAGTTAGGCAATGAGCAAGTTAATAATTTCTGTTCCATATTACACAAAACCAAAATAATATATATATTATAAAAATAATAAAAAATATTACTACTTCTACTACTACTACTACTACTAATAATAATAATTATTTATTATTATTACTATTATTATATTATTATATTTTATAGTATAATTTAGTCTAATTTATGCCTCTCTCTCTCTCTCTCTCATATATATATATATATATATATATATATATATATATATATATATAAACAAGAAAATAACATTATTAAAATAAAATATGTGGCACATATGTGGTGGTTAACGCGTTGTTCTCTGGACCGGAAGATCGCAGGTTCAAAACCACCACCACCAAGCTGCCACTAATGGGCCCTTGAGCAAGGCCCTTAACCCTCAATTGCTCAGAGTGATAGTTGCTCTGAAGAAGGGGGCGTCACTTAAATGCTGTAAATGTAAATGCAGTACAGGAGTAAATCTGTTCTAGTAATCATTTGGGAAACAGCATTTGTCTATTTTGTCCACTTTGTAAAAAACATCTGTAAATAAGATTTATACCCAGCACTTACATCTTAAATGCATCATCTGCTGGATTTTATAGCTCTATTTGCAACAATATCATTTGGCAAACACCTTTCTCTGATTTTTTTTTTATCTCATCCCCTTGCTCAGGGGCCCGGGAGTGGCATGCTCGGTGCGTGTGGGATTTGAACTTATAACCTGTCAAATAACCTTTAATTCCGTGCAAATGGCATTAGTGTGTCACCACTTAAAGATCCTGCAAGTGTGTGAGATTCAGCCACGTTCAGCCACAATGGAGGTGATATAGCAAAATGATCCTTTCCAACCCATGTAAGGCATAACTTCACCTTATAATAAATATGGATAAATACATAAAGGATGTGTGTTGGTAAATAGGCATTATGTATCACGGTTATTACATCACAACGACAAGCCGTAGCTTTAAATCTCCACAGATACCCAGTGTTACAATGTAGTCGAAAAATCATTATTAATAAACATTTTGTTTACTGAATTATATAATCTCATCCTGCAAATTCCTCCGTCCAGCATCTCACCTCATGTTCTCCATGGTGTCCTCGGGCATGGGGCCGACCGTCTGTACGGCTGGGAGGTTCTTGCTGGTGGCTCCGTTCACATATCCCGATGAAGATGAGCATGAGGAAGAGGCAGGGTCTGCAGCTCCTAGCAATACAAGACACAATTTGAACCCTCTGTATAGTCTCAGTATGTATTTCCACAGTAATGTTCATGAATATCAGTGTAGAAGGTGTTTTGTTGCTGCGACAGAAGCTTATATTATACAATTTAATTTATTATAATGCATTTCTTCCGGACTTGGACGAAAAGCACAATAAGATACGAACGACAAATAATGAGCCCTGTGCGACAACAATTATAGGAGTCTTTCAATTTGTATATTTATATATATATATATATATATATATATATATATATATATATATATATATATATATATATATATATATATATACCGCCGCTATATATATCCGATCTTCCGATCTCCATCTTCCCTCAGGGTCACGGGGAGTCTGTGTCTATCTCAGGCGTCTATGGGCATTAAGGCAGGATACACCCTGGATGGAATGCCAACCCATCGCAGGGCACACACACACACACACACATTCATACATTCAAACACTAGGGACAATTTTCCAAGGTGCCAATCAACCTACCGTGCATGTTTTTGGACCGGGGGAAAACTGGAGAACCCGGAGAAAAAACCCCCTGAGGCACGGGGAGAACATGCAAACACCACACACACACACACACACATGGCCAAGACGGGAATCG
>JACRUU010000026.1:15426397-15433897 GCA_030449085.1 Kryptopterus vitreolus
TGTCAGAGGTAACTAGAGAAAATACATTAATGTCAGAGGTAACTAGAGAAAACACATTTCGCACGATATGACGCAGTAGCACCGAAACCCCGTATTCTTATATAGATACACGTCAAGCAGCTATTGATGAGATACGATACGATACGATACGATATGATACGATATGATACGATATGATACGATACGATACGATACGATATGATATGATACGATACGATACGATACGATATGATACGATACGATACGATATGATACGATACGATACGATACGATACGATACGATATGATATGATACGACATGATACGATATGATACGATATGATACGATATGATACGATACGATGATACGATACGATACGATATGATACGATATGATACGATATGATACGATACGATACGATACGATACGATACGATACGATACGATACGATACGATACGATACGATACGATACGATACGATACGATACGATACGATACGATACGATACGATACGATACGATACGATACGATACAATATGCGATACGATATATGATACGATACGATACGATTCACCCCCTATTACGATTGGGTGCAATGGGGAATATTTGATGCTTTGCAAATCAATACGCTACAGACAATTTTCTCTTATTAGACAGCAATTAACTTAAGTGATGTCATTCAATACTTTCTATAAAAAGCCGTAGTATAATATCATTGCTATATCAATTACAAGTGGCAGCTCATTGGTTAAGGCTACTGATCAAAAGGTCTACGGTGTTGCCAAGCTGTCACATTCGGGCCCTTAAGTAAGGCCCCTGTGTACTCCAATGGTGTTTAATTTATCTTGATGAATCCTACACTCAGACCCTAGCTTGTTACCATTGCTGGTATATGCAAAGAAAGAATATTAATGTAATAAAATATATATATATTTTTTTTTTTTTAATTAATTAATAATAAAAATAAAATTGATTTTAATGCAGTTTTACGGCATTGTTCAGATACCCTTATATAGGGTGACTTTAGATATTATTTATCCTATGGGGCAGATTAAAGGTCCAAGAATGGCAGCTTGGGTTGGCTGTGATTTGAACTCATAACCTTTAGATCCAAACTGTAATGGTGTGACACTCATTGTTACACATCAGCATTCTGGTTTCCCTCGAAGGGCGAGTTATAACTATAAAAAAGTACATAATGGTTAATAAGGCTCATAACACAAAACATATAGCGCTTTTTCTCCTCAAAGAACAAGTATGTATTTGCTTCCCCATCTTTTTTTTCACTTCCTGGACATTTTGGGAGAGAGATTTCCCAATTGAATGAAGTGTTACTATGAAGTGTTACAATGAAGTTGTGTTACAATGGACATAAGAAAGTTAGGACAGGGTTTAGTAGCATTTAAGGTCTAGAACATACAATTTAAGCCTTTTTATGGCCTAAAAAAGCATTGCATTATAGAGCATTATGTTATCTTTTTCAGTCATATGTAAGAGTTTTAAAGACCTTTCGAAGACCATTAAGAAGGATTAGAAGTTGTGTTACAATGTTTGTTATAATCAATGAATAATCAATGAATAGCCTTTATTTGTCACATAGACTTTCACTGTGCTGTTATGTATTTCTTTGCATAATCCCAGCTTATTTGGAAGAGCGCAGGGTCAGCAGCGCCCCCTGGAGCACAGAGGGTTAAGGGCCTTGCTCAAGGACCCATGGGTGCCAGCTTGGTGATACGGGGACTCGAACCCCCATCTTTCCGATCCGTAGCCCAGCACCTTAAACCACTGAGCTACACCCCTCCCCACAATGAAGTTGCTTTACAATGAAGTGTAACAATGAAGTTGTGTTTAAATTAAGTGTTAAAATGAAGGTATGTTACAATGAAGTGTTACAATGAAGTATTACAATGAAGTATTATAATGAGGTGTTACAATGAAGTGTTACAATGAAGTGTTACAATGATGTGTTACAATGAAATGTTACAATGAAGTATTACAACGAGGTGTTAAAAAGAGGTGTTACAATGAGGTTATGTTACAATAAAGTGTTACAAAGAGGAGTTACAATGAGGTTATGTTACAATGCAGAGTTACAATGAAGTTATGTTACAATGAGGTGTTACAATGAGATGTTACAATGAAGTATTACAATGAAGTGTTACAATGAAGTTATGTTACAATGAGGTGTTACAATGAGATGTTACAATGAAGTATTACAATGAAGTGTTACAATGAAGTTATGTTACAATGAGGTGTTACTATTAAGTATTACAATGAAGTGTTACAATGAAATTATGTTACAATGAGCTGTTACATTGATGTATTACAAAGAACTGTTACAATGAAGTGTTAGAAAAAAGTGTTACAATGAAGTGTTACAATGAAGTGTTACAATGAAGTGTTACAATGAAGTGTTACAATGAAGTAATGTTACAATGGATGGTTTAATCTATTTAAGGCCTAGAACAGTTTTAGCAATTTAAGCCTTTTTATGGCCTAAAAACTTTCTAAAATCCTGCGAAAAACTTTGTTTTCCCAAATAACACCACACTCCTTACACATTACAGTGGGATTAAAGGAGTGTACTTGCTGAAGATAAGATATAAACCATTACAAGCATCGTTATCGGTGGCATCTGCTGTCTGACAAAATGCTGTAGAAATGTTGAATATGATGCAATAAGATAAGAGAACTAACACTCGGTTGATGTGGTTTATGGCAGAACACGAGGACTCGTGTGTGTGTGTGTGTGTGTGTGTGTGTGTGTGTGTGTGTGTGTGTGTGTATGAGTTTAGCAGCAGGCCCTAAACACTCGGCTGGGATTATCCAGGGATGGATGTTTTCCCTTCTTGAAATGAAGACGGATCGTTCGGAGATCTTATCCGAGCCCCGGAATGTAAACACGCGCGGCGAAACGTTGGGCTACGATCCGGAGACCTTTCCAAACACAGGAATTCTTAGTGATAGGAGGCGCACGGGACTGACGTGACTTACAGCTTGCTTACAAGGGAAAAATCATTACGCTGGAAAGGAATAATCCAGGTATTTATCACCAGCCGACTAATAGGCTCTTGTGCTCTGTTGTTATGTCAGAAAGTGGTCACGCAATCAAGGAGAGAGAGAGGGAGAGAGAGAGGGAGAGGGAGAGAGAGAGAGAGAAGAGCTCAAATCACTTATATCAGTTGGCCCGGAGGAACATTAATGATAAAAGGAAGAAATGAATCAGATAACGTTGGCGCTTAAATATGAGCGTGTCGTCTAGTTGACAGGAATATTGTTGATGCTCAGCATGGCTACAGAGCCTGACCACAAAGTTCATCCGAGTTTCTTCCCAACAGTGCACTTTAACTCCTCGCGTTATCCGCCCCAGGACACGTCTCCCGAACACAGAACACATAAATACATGCGCGGGAAAGAAGATGCTCACTCGCACTGCTCATAATGACCCTCGTCGGTGCTTTATATATTAGATTCCTTTCTGAAAGCGCTGATTTTCTCAAATTATTTTATTTCTTTATTTTTCATTTGTCATTTATTTGTTGATTTATTTAGCAAGTCACCCTGTTATAGATGCTTATGATTTCTTCTCATTTCCGAATAATTCTATGCATGAAGAACTATAGATATGTATATACACACATACACACACACACCTATATATATATATATATATATATATATATATATATATATATATATATCTATATATATATATATATATATATATATATATATATATATATATATATATATATATATAGGCTATAATATATCTCAGGCGTCTATGGGCATTATGGCCTTAAGGCAGGATACACCCTGGATGGAATGCCAACCCACCCATCGCAGATAACAGGACAGGACACACACACACACACACACACTCTATACACTAGGGAGGCAATAATTTTCCAAGGTGCCAATCAACCTACCGTGCATGTTTTTGGACCGAAGCGGGAAGAGGAAACCGGAGAACCCGGAGAAAAACCCCCTGAGGCACAGGGGAGAACATGCAAACTCCACACACACATGGCCGAGACGGGAATCGAACCCCTCCTGGATCCCTGGTGGTGAGGTGAACGTGCTAACCACTAAAACCACCGTGCCCCCTCTATATATATTTATTATTATATATATTTTATTTATATAGTTATTCATACATAGAATTATTTGGAAATATGACCCTATAATATAAGTGCCGAAATCATAAACACATATAACAGCATTAGTTGTAAACTGTTCAAAAGACTCAGTAGACTCAACCAAATCAAACACATAATAATAATTGCAACAACAACAACAACAACAACAATAATACTAACAAGGAGAAGAAGATTTACACCAGATTTGAGCTATTTTATGTTCAGCTTTTTGATCGAAACAATACTTTATGATGTCGAGACAAATAATTTAATAGATTAAATTTAAAGCTTCACAGATGTCCATACACTGAATAAAACGAATGTATAAAAACAGAATACCAATAGAAAAGTCTTTATTATTAATATTCTTAATACTTTTATTTGATCTATTAAATTATTTGTCTCGACATCATAAAGTATTGTTTTCAGAGAAAAAGAAATTAATCTGTTTTTTTTTTAATTGTGGCTTTTTGTTACATAATAATAATAATAATAATAATAATAATAATAATAATAATAATAATAATAATAATAATAATAATGTGTCGATCAGCAGAAATATCAATAATCATTTGCTAAGAATACAGCATATAAAACAGTATAATGTAATGTATAAATTCATTTAAAGGGTTAATTTCTGAGTGGGCGTGGTCTCGTACATAAAAAGTCCGCCCCAGGTCACGAGGACAAGAGCGCTACTATTGAATTTTTAATTTTATACATCCAGGCTATTGTAAATACTTCTGAACTTATGAATAAAGGTTGATCTCATCTTATCTAAACGACTGCTTTGATGACGATGATAAAGCCATGTTTACGCCCTTCACATACTCCAATGGAAAGTACCTGTCGAATGAGTGGAACTGCATGGGCATCATGGATTGGGTCTCCCTCTTTAACACCTGGTTTTCAGGATACGCCGCAGGTTCCGGCCCACTCTCACCGGCGTCCAGAGGCGCCGCCACCAGACTCTTGAGGATCTCCTTGACGTTGATGCCCTTGCTCGGATTGGCTGATGCTGGAGATGGAGGAGGCGGGTTTCAGGAGATCCGATTCGGCCAGACTCTCCTGGGCTTTGGCCTCTGGCGAGAGGGTGCACAGGATCCCACGCAAGCCATCCGGTCCCCTGGAGCCGGGTTCCAGGTCGGCTCCGTTGAACATGCAGGACACAGGTTCGTCCCCAAGCCCGGAGTCGGAATGGGGCAGGGACACCTGAGGCTCATGGAGCTGAGTGGGATCTTTACAGCTGGCTGATAATAAACATATAAATAAACAAAACAAGCAATATTCAGAAATCAGTATCCCAACGCAGGTCTGTTAGAACACTTTATCGACTAAAAGAATATTATTCCATTATTACCCAAATATTTCTTATATCAGTGCTTTTACACTGACGTTCTTTATACGTGTAAATAATATACCAGTGTTGAAACCATCACTGAGCATTCCCGGGATTACATTTACATTTACGGCATTTAGCAGACGCCCTTATCCAGAGCGACTTACAACTGAGCAATTGAGGGTTAAGGGCCTTGCTCAAGGGCCCACTAGTGGTAGCTTGGTGGTTGTGGGGTTTGAACCTGCGATCTTCTGGTCCAGAGGCCAACACCTTAACCACTAAGCCACCACCTCCCTATTATTACAGCTACAATTCACTGCATTGTCAAGACTACCATTATAATCATACATAGAGCAATCATAGCATTATGACCACCTGCCTAATAATGTGATATAATGTATATTTACAGCATTTGGAAGCCACTAGTATTTTATCTGAGCTATACAGAGTTGAGGGACTAGAAGTGACAGCTTGGTGTGTGTGTGTGTGTGTGTGTGTGTGTGTGGGGGGGGGGGGGGGGGCGGGGGGGGTGGGGGGGGGGGGGGGGGGGGGGGGGGGGGTTTAAACCCTTGACCTTTTGTTTAGATGTCCAATCCAAGCATTATCCATTGAGATTTTTTATGTCTTTTTGTTTGTTTGTTTTGTTTTGCAAATTTTTTATCCAGAGCAATATATATATATATATATATATATATATATATATATATATATATATATATATATATATATATATATATATATATATATATATATATATATATATATATATATATATATATATATATAATAAGTATATAAATATATCTTCTATATAAAGGTGTTTTTTTTGTTTTTTTTTACATAAGCAGCAATGTGGGTTAGAGGCCATGTTCAGGGGTCCAGGAAGGTGCGTCTTGGGATTTAAACTCACGACTAGGGTTGGGAATCGAAAATCACTTCTGATTCTGGAATCAGAATACTTGAAATTAAGAAACGAATACTTGTTATAAAATGACAATTTCAATCGATTCCTGGGTGCATTCATTTTTCACGTGGGAATCTTCCAGGACCTTCCATGTATTCTATCTTACAATTACTTAATGAATTAATTTGGCAGGCACCCTTATCCAGAGCAACTTTACAACTGAGGGTTAAGGGTCTTGCTCAAGGGTCCACTAGTGATAGCTGGTGGGATTTGAACCTGCAATCTTAATCCTTAAACACTGAGCTACCGCCTCCATCTTCCAGGACCTTATGTGGTAATCTATACATCAGTTTACAAGACGGACTGTGGGAAGCACTCAAAATTGTGGCTACAATTTGTAAAAATCAAAGACAAAGCTTCGATTTGGTCACAACCAATGAGCATCTTCGTTTGATCCACAGTTCTGAATCGAAATTGGGAGTCGATAAGAATCGGAATCAAGAATCGTAAAATGAAAACGATGACCAACCCTACTTGAGGTACAAAGTCTGAAGCGTTAACCGCTAAGCTACCACGGCTAACAGTATTGCAGCACTGCATGTAATAAGGTCGGATTTGCAAATCAGTTTTTTAAACTATAAAAAAATATATATATAATGTAATATAATAATATAATATAAAAACGAAATAATTCATCACGTGTGTACAGAAAGCCTTGGGCAGATGGCAACGCACTTCACACAAACACACTGCTATCCTGATGAATATTCCTTGTGAGTTGATAACGAGGTAAACGTACGATGCTTAAAATAAGGTCTAGGTGCCTCCCCAGCTGCTCAGTGTCGCGATTCTGTTTTTGTTTTATTTTCACTATAAACTGGTGAGCAGCCTGTATGATCCCATTCTCTTCTGCTGGATTGGTGGTCTAATGGACACTGACAGTTGGCTGTGGAAATGGCAATACCATTTCGTAGGTCGGCTTTGCCCATTTTTCTCTCTGTATAACCCGGTGTCACACTCGTTCTTTTTTCGCTCCCTCTGCCTCATTCCTTCTTCCCCTCCAACTCTCATTTCCATCCTATTACTTGAAGCTCAAAAACAGAAAGATAGAATCTTGAATAAGCTGGTCAAAGTCCAT
>JACRUU010000026.1:15443897-15461397 GCA_030449085.1 Kryptopterus vitreolus
AGTGGTGAACCAGTGACAGGGTCATAGCCAGCCAAGACTGATGATGACGGTGGGGAGCAAAGGCTGGCCGGTGCGGTCCGATCCAACGGAAGAGCTCCTGCAGGTCAAATTGCCGAAGAGGTTAATGCTCTTAATGCTGAATAAATATCATTCATTTATTTGGTAGTTTATTATTAAGCAATGAATTCCTACACTCAAACTCTAGAGCTCCCCCTGTAGGATCTTTACAAAAGTGCATTGTATCAAAGTTTTTCAAGCATTCTATTCAAAAGTTTTTTTCTTTTTTAAAAGACACAGTGGTCAGTATCTATCAATAGTACTCCAAGGAACCGGTGACAAGGGTCATGGGCGGCCAAGACTCACTGGATGTGGGGAGCGAAGGCTGGTCCATGCTGTCCGGTCCTGACTTTAATGCTCGAAGGGTCAGGAAAAAGGGGGACCAACACAATATTAGGAAGATGGTCATATTATTATGCCTAATCGGTGTGTATATGTATTCACATTGGGATGGTAGAGATTTCAGTCTACATCTATCCACCATAATATTACATTAAAAACCAGCACTGAGGTGAAGTGAGGGGCGTTCAGAACTGGGATGTATTAGGGTTGATTTGTTGATAGAACTAGACCGTGGAACAATGGAAGAAGGCGGTCTGGTTTGAAGAATCCCATTTTCTCTTAAATCATGCGGAAAACTGTGGAAGAAATGGGACCTATGAGGACAAGGCAAGTCAGGAGAGGTGATGTGATGCTCGGAGGAAAACCTCAGGTCCAGGAACTCACCTAGTAAATGCAGACATAATTTCATGTTAAAGGTATTCCCAAAAGGCAGTGGCCCCTTTCTGCAGGATAATGCCGATCTGCCACGCTGAAATCCATTTTCAGGAACGGTTTATGGAACACTACAAGGAGTTCAATGTGTCGATTTGACCTCCAAAACTGCAATTCGATCGAGTATTTTTGCGAGATGTTCTGAACAAATCCACTGAGGATCCACTTTATTCGACTTCGGCTCTGAACATCGTAGTGCCAGACACAACACCACACCCTCAGAGGTGTTGTAAAGTCCATGCTCTAAAAAAAAAATACTACACAATACAAGCCAGGTTGCATTCTTGTTCTTATTTGTTTTCTCCGTTTCCTCCTACAGAAATGTAAAATCAAGCTTCTGCAAATAACAGGAATTTACTGCGACCATTTTGATCAAAGCAAATTGCTGGAATCGTGCTGATTATAGTAATCACATGTTTTACAATATTATAGCCGTTTTTTATTAGCGCCGTCATGTGAGCGCATTAAACATGGCATTTTAGTGAAGCCCTGCTTCTTTTGTCTCGCCTTCTTACTCGCTGGGGATTTATAACGTATTATTAATTGTGACATGAATGTTTTGTGAAGCAGTAGCGAGGATTTATCTAGATTTAGATTTATCGTCTCCAGAAATGTAGAAGTAGTTTATATGAACGTATGTATATATATATATATATATATATATATATATATATATATATATATATATATATATATATATTCACTTTGTGTGTGTACACTTATTACAAACTACAAAAATAATAAAAAGCTAATAAATAGAACTAATAAATAATAATAAAAAACTTATTACAAAAAATTATATATATATATATATATATATATATATATATATATATATATATATATATATATACATTTACTGCTTTCAGTTTATTTCTTTGCTAGGTCCATTTCCTGATTTCTGCCGACAGTTCAAAAACCTTTTAGTCTTTGGCCTTTTCAGTGTTTTTGTCATGGCTTTTGCTTTTGACCGTTTTCTTTTTTTTATAGTCATGCTTTTGCTGGATGTTTTTTATTTATTTTTTTTAGTTTACTATCGAATCCGGATAAATAAAAAAAAGAAAAACGTCCTTTTCGTCTAAAAAAAATGTTCCACACATTCGTTTTCGATTGCTTTTGCTAAAACTGCGTCATCGTCGTGTTATTTATTGTTTTATATCTCTGACATTCTGAAACCTCGAAGTGCTCCGTGTGTGGACAAAGAGAAAAATAGGAAAAAAAAACCCCGAAAAATATGCCTTTCAAACAAAAAAAAAACATACAGGTGTGTCCTTGTCCAGTTTCACCTCTGTGACCTCTACATTCTCAACATCGACCTTCTAGTTCTTTTGTCTATTGTTGTTTCATTAAACTCAGTAAAATATGTCACAGTCTGACAAAATATGGGTACATAAACGGAACCACATTTGGAACCTTGAAAAACGAGAAGCCTGGTGAAATGGGACAACAACCAAATGACAGAAGCTAAAAATGGCTTTATAACCTCCACACCCACTCTGTTAAAGCTGTTTCCCTGTGTGAGAGAGAAAACGAGAGAGAACGAGAGAGAGAGAGAGAGAGAGAGAGAGCTGGCTGACCTTTTACACTGGCTAAGAAACACATGTTTGTAACGTTGCACGCAAATGATGCAAACTACCTAACCTCAGGGCGGGATTTAGGACGGGAAAAAAAAACCCACCCCCAGAATAGTATTTCGTCAGTGTGGAATTGTATCTACTGGCCTGTGTGGATGCAGTCGTCTGGATCTTCTTGATCTCCTTCTCATCAGACCTCTCAGTCTCGGAGAGGGTCCCGGTGGAATCTCCATTGCTCTTGCCTCCAGAAGCTTCTAACTCGGGCGCTACTGCTGCACCCTGCTCATGGTTCTTAGCAAAGCTTTCTCCTTGACATGACGTATTGAAAGTCCCTAAATCAGCCTGGAGTTTGAAACAGTCCTCAAGGACCGCGGAGCTGGAGCTTACGTCCGGTCCACCGGTCATGTGTGCCAGCAAACCCAAGTCGCTGGTGCTGGTGCGGACTTGGTGGTGCCCGCTCGTCAGAGGCAACGGTTCCGACGGAGCGATTTTGGGCAGAAGGCTGTCGGACGCCCCGGTGCCTACCGAGGCGAACAGGAACGTGTTGCCACTAGGGACGGCATCTTTGTCCTCCGCGAGACTGATCAGCGGGCCTGTGTTCTTGTCGTCCAAGTTGGATTTGGACACCAGGACGTTGTTGTTCAGCTTCTCCACAGCAGCCGAGTAGACGTTGTCCAGAAGGGAATCGACCTCTACCAGACTCCCGCTCTCCGCGACACCTAGCGTCTCCATGTCATCCAATTTCACCTCTGTGGCCTCCACTTTCTCAGCCTTGATGTCCACGAGCAGGTCGTGAACTTCCACCTGCACGCCTGACACTGCGTCGTCCACGCTGGTTGCTTTGGCTTCCGAGAGAAGGCTGCGCGTGGCGTCGGGGGTCTCCGAGTCGTCCGCCTCGCTCTCGGGGGTCTGAGTTTGAGAATGGTCATCCAGCTCCAGGGTACCTTTGATGGCAGAGGCTTGGGCAGAGAGGCCCGAAATAGTACTGACTAGACCTTTCTTGCCCTTTTTAATATTTTCCTCTTCCTGCCGCTGATATTCCTCATACATTTTGGCCAAGTACTCCTTATGGGCTTCGTATGTCACCTGGAAAGTAGCAACATCGAGTGGAAGTTAATGATTTCATGATCAATTAGATTTAATTATACATAAACTCCTAATGCATTGTTTACATTTGTGCATTTGACAGACCCTCTTTTTATACAACTTACAATTATAGCAGGATTCAACCAGGTTCATCCTATTCTTTTATTATTATTATTATTACTTGACAATTGATCAAACTTCCACTTTCACCTTCTCTTATCCGTACTACATTGCACAAATGGAACTGGACACTTTACACTGGTCACGTCAAACTGGGCTCTTTACACTGAAAAGTATACATTGGTCATGTTATACTGGATGGGGCACGGTGGCTTAGTGGTTAGCATGTTCGCCTCACACCTCCAGGGTCCCGGTTCCATTCCTGTCTCGGCCATGTGTGTGTGGAGTTTGCATGTTCTCCCCGTGCCTCAGGGGGTTTTTCTCCTGGTTCTCCGGTTTCCCCCCGGTCCAAAAACATGCACAGTAGGTTAATTGGCACCTTGGAAAATTGTTCCTAGTGTATGAATGTGTGTGTGTGATTGTGAGATAGGCATAGGATAAGATCGGATAAAGCGGTAGAAGATGAATGAATGTTATACTGGACACTTTACACTGGTCATTTCACACTGGTCATGTTACACTGGTCACATTAAACTGGACACTTTACACTGGTCATGTTACACTGGACATTTTACAATGACATGTTACACTGGATACTTTACACTAGTCATGTTATACTGGACACTTTACACTGGTCATGTTACACTGGACACTTTACACTGACAATTTTACATGACACTTTAAACTGGTCATGTTACACTGGACACTTTACACTGGTCAATTTTACACTTTCTGGACACTTTACACTGGTCATTTTACACTGGCCACTTTACACTGGTCACCTTACAGTAGTCATGTTATACTGGACACTTTACACTGGTACACTGGACACATTACACTGGTCACTGGTCACTTTACACTGGTCACACTTTACACTACACTGGTCACTTTACAACTGGTCACACTTTACACTGGTCACTTTACACTGGACACTTTACACTGGACACTTTACACTTTACACTGGACACAGCCACTTTACACTGGACACTTTACACTGGACACTTTACACTGGTCACTGTTAAACTGGACACTTTACAACCGACATGTTACACTACATTTCACTGTCATGTTACACTGGACACTTCACACTGGTTACCTTACACTGGAAACGTTACACTGGTCACTTTAAACACGTTTGAATGCAGGGCTTGAACCCACGACATTCCAATCATTAGCCCAGCGCCTTAAATTACTGAGCTACATCCCCTCCCTTATGCATAATTAGCATAATTGTTTGTGCACTTCGTTAAAATCTGTTATAGTACTTTAACTTACCTTTTGTTTTGAAGCAATGTACTTAACGACATTATAAATAAATAAATAAAAAGATTCAAGGAGGGGGAAAAAAAACGCCACAAGGAAGAAAGATGGAGATATTTAAGCGTCCACTCTGACTTCAAATGCAACGTATTTATTTATTATTTATTTATTTATTTATTATTATTTAACAACTTGTTTGAGATTTACGTCCGCTTGTCCTTTTTGAACTAAACTAAAATTCCCCAACAAAACACAATACATTTTACTCTGAGTAAAATTTAAATGAGCTATATATATATATATATATATATATATATATATATATATATATATATATATATATAAGTTGATTTTTAAGTTAGGCCACTCAAGTACTTAAGTAACATTACTCTTCCCTCCTTCTTCAATTCCCATAAACAATCAATTATGATTATGCAATACACTTTACATCCAGCAGAGGGTGCAAAGTTATTTACAGCCATTAAAAAAAAACAAAAAAACAAAACAAAACCCAGACTTACTTTGGAATGGGCTATGGAGAGGGTGTCCACCCAAACGCGCCATCCACCCCATTCGTGCTTGATGGCGTGGTACAGCAGGATGCGGAAGATGTTGTAGACCATCTCTGTAATCTTCTGCTCCTCGGAGTTCTTTGGGTTGATGTAGCCTAGCGAGAACATCCAGTCCTGCCACACGGAGCACTGCAGCAGACACCTGTCATGGTGTCATGAGACACAATTGGTCATTGAGGGCCAACTGAGGTCAACTGTATGTATTATAAGTTTTTATACTAGAAGAGTTTATTACTTTGTTATTTACTACACAGACCAGACAAATGACCATTTCATGTAAAATATCTTAAATATTGCTGGCGCGAGAGGGACAGGACCTTGCGGGAGTGGGACGGAAAATCCAGTATGAAAAAAAAACGTAAAAAAATGTAGTATGAGGGAAGGAAAGCACCTGGGCACATCGAATAGGGAGGCGGGACTCCCTCATCACTGTCGTGATTGGTCTGTCATTCCGACAGGCGTGGTGTGATTGGTGCTTCCTGGGTCATCACGATACCGAACAGAAGTTTGGACTGTTGTTTGTCTCTATTCCTTCTTAAAATGACATTTTCAAAATATGTCTCTGGCATTATGCAAAAGGGCCGGATAAAATGTGGGGGCGGGCTGCAGTTTGGGTCACCCCTGATATAGAGTATATTCATTCATTCATTCATCTTCTACCGCTATATCCGATCTTCCCTCGGGTCACGGGGAGCCTGTGCCTATCTCAGGCGTCTATGGGCATTAAGGCAGGATACACCCTGGATGGAATGCCAACCCATCGCAGGGCACACACACACACACACACACTTCACATTCACACATACAGGGACAATTTTTCCAAGGTGCCAATCAACCTACTGTACATGTTTTTGGACCGGGAGGAAACCGGAGAACCCCAGAGAAAAACCCCCTGAGGCACGGGGAGAACATGCAAACTCCACACACACATGGCCGAGACGGGAATCGAACCCGGACCCTGGCGGTGTGAGGCGAACGTGCTAACCACTAAGCCACCGTGCTTTGTGGGACAATAAGAGACATGTCTTTTCTCTGTACAGATGGTGGATGGTTCCACATCAACATCCTTGAAATTACTAAGCAACTCAAAGAAGTTTGAGGATACATTTCCTGTGTGTGCATTTAATCCCATATCACTTCAAACTTTAACAATGATCTGTAACTGTAATGACTGGACATATGACATAAAGGACATAAAGGAGTAGATCTGGGGGACACATGGATGTTGAGTTTTATAGTGATCTGGTGTGTTTAGTTGCTGTCTGCCTCACTCTCATTAATCACTCAGGTTTGTGGTGGTGAGAGTGACTGTTTGCTTATACATCAGGAAGCTCTCATGTCTGTGTTTCCCTCTGATTCTCCTTTTAATTATGCTGTTATAGTTAATCCTGCCGGAGTCCACGTCTGCACTCGACACTACATATACACACTCCCATACTGTAACAATTACCTTTACTAACCACTCATTTCATTTCTCTCCTTCTTTCTGTCTCCCTCTCTTTCTCTCTCTCTTCTCTCTCTCTCTCTCTCTCTCTCTCTCTCTCTCTCTCTCTCTACCCCTTATCTCTCTCTCTCGCTCTCCTCTCTCTCTCTCTTCCGTTGAGCTACATGTCCAACTGCTGAGCTGTCAGTGATCCAGACCCCCTCTACACTCTGTTCCTGTCAGAACCTCATGGTGACTCCGCCCCTGGTTGATGATGCTTCAAATTCGCGAATACACTCCACACTACACAATAAACATCCTCAACCACACACAACACTAACAACCCAAATGAGGATGGGTTCTCTGTTGAGTCGGGTTCCTCTCAAGGTTTCTTCCTGTTCCCAGGGAGTTTTTCCTTGCCAGTTGCCACCGTCGCTTCGGCTTGCTCAACAAGAAACAATTAGGCCAAAACTGATTTTCACTTTTCACACATTAGTATTATGTAAAGCTGCTTTGGGACGATGACACATTGTAAAAAGCGCTTTATAAATAAAATTGAATTGAATTGAATTGAATATGACGACGTGCTCCATTTACAGTCTGGTTCTTCTCAAGGTTTCCTCCTCATGCTATCGCAGAAAATCTCTGCCACAGATATAATAAGGAGCCAAATTGAAAATGCATTTATAACTCTCTATAAAGCTGCTTTGAGACAACGTTCATCGTTTGCCGCGCTCTACAATAATCAAATGAATTGAAGCGATTAGTGTGCTGGATTTGTTCCATGGGTAAGTTTAGCATTTATTTCTAAAGAAAACTTATTATTTTTAAGCAAAAAAAAACAAAAACAATGTTTGTGTGGTAGATCCAGAATCTTAAAAAGGTCACTCAAAAGCTAAATGAGATATATTTTGGTCTGCCGAAGAAAGAGGTTTCAGTCTAGGTCACTGCAAGTCGATAAAATCGCACTCGTCTACATCAAAAGCTTGCAGTGTTCAACGATTCGTCATGAACCTGTCCGGTGGTTTGTGGGGACGCTCTTTGGAAGCACAGAGGTCCTCAAAAGCAAACCGTTAGTCCTTGGAGTCTTGGGAAGACTTCATTTCTGAACCAACTTAAAATTACATCCAGGTTCCTCGAGTGTTTATTAGCTTTCGAAGACTTCTGAGTTTTAAAATACTTGACAAATAACACAAATAATAAATGTATACATAACGCAACAACGTGCTGCCCAGGTTCTTCTTACACACTTTCACATCGTCGTTTCCAAATCAGAATATACTTTTCTACATGGAACCTTTAAGGGCTCAAGGGTAATCCAGTTAAATTGGCTTCAAATGTTAAATTATGGAGCAAAACTATTCCGGGAAGACAGATAGGGTGTAGCTCAGTGGTTAAGGCACTGGGAAGGTTGGGGGTTCAATCCCCAAGTATTGCCAAGCTGCCACTCTTGGGTCCTTGAGCAAGGCCCTTAAACCTCTGTGCACCAGGGGGCGCTGTATCATGGCTGACCCCTGGGATATGCGAAGAAAGAATTTCACTGTGCTGTAATGTATATGGTTCCTTACGGGCTGATATCTATCTACATCAAAAGCTGGCAGTGTTAAAGATTCGTCACAGAGTTTAGTCAGGTGGTTTGTGAGGACACTCTTGGGAAGCACAGAAGTATTTGAAGAGGACCTTACTGTGAGATCCAGGAAGTACCAATCACACCACGCCTGTCGGAATGACAGACCGGAGTGATGCAGGAGCCCCGCCTCCCTATTCGATATGTGCCCTGGCGCTTTCTTTCCCTCATATTACATTTTTTAGGTTTTTTTTCATACTGCATTTTCCGTGGTGGGATTCCTCTGTGAAGGGAACCACCAGAGTCTCGGAAAAATCTCGGAGCTTCATTTCTGACTGGAAATTTTACTGATAAAGATGATGCGTCACGCGTCACAATAATGGCCTTGTCAATGGAATCCCACGACCACCTCCAGGGGGCACTGTAAAGCTCTGACTCCAACTTCCAAACAAGCTAGGATTATGGGAAAAAAGAATTTCACTGTGCTGTAATGTATATGTGACAGTCGAATCTATCGTTCCTTATGGGTTGATACCGAACTACATTTTAGATCATATCTATTATTGAGTAAATAAATAAATAAATAAAAATAATGCAAGAAAGGGAAGGGAGGATTTTTCCACATCAAAAGCTTGCAGTGTTAATTGATTCCTCGAGGAGTTTTGTCAGGTGGTTTGTGAGGACACTCTTGGGAAAGCACAGAGGTATTTGAAGGGAACCATCTCGGAGTCTCGGAAAAAATCTCGGAGCGTCATATCTGACTGGAATTTATACCGATAAAGATGATGACTCGTCACGATAATGGCCTTGTCACTGTATGACTGATGGACTACTTGACGCAAGCTATGCAGGGCTTTCACGACGATTTGTACTGAACTACATTTTAAATCATATCTATTAGTGAATAAATAAATAAATGAATAAATAACTAAATAAAAATAATGGGGAGGTATAGATGCATCAAAAGCTTGCAGTGTTAAATGATTCGTAAGGCGGTTTGTGAGGACACTCTATTTGTATTTGAAGGGAACCATCAGAGTCTCGGAGCTCAGCGGTTAAAGCATTGGCCTCCGGACAGGAATCCCACTACCACCACCAAGCTGCCACTTGTGGGCCCCTGAGCAAGGCCCTTAACTCTCAATTGCTCAGTTGTAAGTCACTCTGGATAACGGCGTACATGTAAAATGTACAAACGCAGCCATGAGTGTATGCATTTGCGTGTGAGTGTATGAAAACAATCTGCCTATTGAAAAACGTTGCAAATTCAAGGACGATTTAGCCCCATCTATAGGGGGGGAAGAAGACGGGGAGGGGGTGGGGGGGGGGCTTAAATATAGAACATCATGAGGGAACAACGTCCCACTCTCTTCGTTCCATTCATCAGGTGGCTAATTGTTGCCGTTAGTGGCAGGGGAGGAAGCAGCCGAGCCTCACCGTCTGTTCTCGCGGCTGTTGCTGAACAGTTTGTTGATCATGTCGGAGAGGAATAAGAGACGCCGCACCTCCATCAGCCTCGGCGCTGGGCGTCGAGCTCTTCAGCAGCGTCGCCACCACCTTCAGGATCACTGAGACACACACCGGTTTCATGGTTAGAGAGGACCTTTACTTGGTTATTAAAATAGACATTGTATTTGGATTTTTAAGTGTACCAGAGATTCGGGTTTAAATATGATATTTACTTATGAAGCTTTCTTAAGTCCTTAACTTAAGTCCTAGATTTAATGATCACAACGCTTATATATCGGAAAAAATAAGAGACATCCATGCATCACAGTGTTTACCTAGCAAGTGTGTGACAATTCTTATTATTAATATAATAACAACAATAATAGTAATATAATAATAATAATAATAATAACAACAATACTGACAATAATAATACTACTACTACTACTACTACTAATAAATAATAATATTATTATTCTTATTATTATTATTATTATAATGATAAGAATAAGAATAAGAATAACGATAACGATAATAAGAATAAGAATAAGAATAATATTATATATAAAAAATTAATTATTTGTTTACAAAGAAACCCTTATTCGGACCAAGAGAAAAGTAAGGTTTAAACGCTGATGAGCACTTACTCGGGTTCTGGATCTTCACACTAGAGTCGGGCTCAGGGTGTGGTTTGTGAACGACCTGCGTACACACCTGCTCGGTCAGGATCTAAAAAGCGGGGGAATAAAAAGAAAGGAAAGAATGGCGACGTTTCGATTGAGAAACTAACGTCTGTGTGTGTGTGTGTGTGTGTGTGTGTGTGTGTGTGTGTGTGCGTGTGTTTGTGTGTGTGTTTGTGAACCAGAGCGAATACGACGGCGAGGCTCGTTACCTCGTACAGCGTGTTGTAGGTCGTTACAGACACCGTGCTGGTGTGTAGCATGAGCCGTTCTCCCAGAAGCGTAAAAAGACTGTGTGTGTGCATGATTTCAACCTTTCTCCTGTGGAAAAAACAAGCGCACACACAAAACACAAACACACACACACACACACACACACACACACACACACACACACACAACACAACACACACACACACTCAGCCCTCTATGTGTCAAGCTGCGATAGCAATCAAACACAGTGTCACGTTACATCACTTTTTTCTCTCTCTCTCTCTCTCTCTCTCTCTCTCTCTCTCTCTCTTTCCCGCAGCTGAAAGCGAACAAATCCCATATTTCCCATATTCGCAGACTGCTTAGAGACACGGAAAAGGAGCGGCGTTCCCGGCGTGACAAAGTGTCCGAGAAAGTCCCATTGTTCCGGCATGAAAGCAGAGCAATAGACCAGAATGCACTACCGGTGCCTACAGGTGCTGTGGGACAGCAAAGACTAATGTCGGGTGTCGCTCGGTTTGCCACCAAAGCACCGAATACACTCTGGGGTCATTCGTTCATTCACTCATTCACTCGTTCACTCATTCATTTCATTCGTTCGTTCGTTCATTCATTCATTCATTCATTCATCTGTTCACATATTTCTAATGTTATTAGTTGTATGTAATTTTAGTATGCTTTTTTCATCCACCCATCCATCCATCCATCCATACAACCATCCACACCACACACACACACACACACACACACACAAACACACACACAAACACACACACACACACACATTACTTTGCCATCCATTCATCCATTTGTCTATTCACAATTTTCTAATGTTAATAATTGTTAATTGCTGTTTTTTTATCCATCCATTGAGTCATCCACACACACACACACACACACACACACACACACACACACACACACACACACACACACACACACACATACAAATATTTGCCACCTCAGCACCAAATACACTCATTCATTCATTCATTCATCCATTCATCTATCCATCTATCCATTCACACATTTCTACATTCACACATTCACATTAGTTGTATGTTATTTAACTATGCTTTTTCATCCATCCTTCCATTCATCCATTCATCCTCCCATCCATTCACAACTTTCTAATGTTAATATATATATATTCATTCTTTCATCTATCCATCCATCACTGAAGCTAAGCAGGGGCGAGTCTGGTTAGTACTGGATGGGAGACCACCTGGGAATACTAGGTTGCTGCTGATAGAGGTGTTATTGTGGCCAGCAGGGGGCGCTTACCCTGTGGTATGTGTGGGTCCTAACACCTTTCGGATGAGACGTCAAACACAGGCTGTGGTCATTACAAATCTTTCGAAAAAGAGCATTCTGGCCAAATTCCCCCATTGGCCACGGCCTTCTAACCATCCACCATATCTACTGACTGGCTTCATCATTCTGTCTCCTCTCCACCGGTAAGCTGGTGTGTGGTGGGAGTTCTGGTGCACTATGGCTGCCGACGCATCGTGGATGAGGAGATCCCCCTCTCATGATGTAAAGCACTTTGAGTGTCCAAAAAGGTGATATATACATGTAATGAATTATTATTATTATTATTCATTCATCTTCTACCGCTATATCGGATCTTCCCTCTGGTCACGGGGAGTCTGTGCCTATCTCAGGCGTCTATGGGCATTAAGGCAGGATACACCCTGGATGGAATGCCAACCCATCGCAGGGCACACACACACACTCATATTCATACACTAGGGACAATTTTCCAAGGTGCCAATCAACCTACGGTGTGAGGCGAACGTGCTAACCACTAAACCACCATGCCCCATTTATTATTATTATTATTATTATTATTATAAACGAGTTCCAAATTGGGAAATCTGCACAATTCTGACGATAATCCGTCACAAACACGTCCTCCATTGCATGCGCTAACATCCAGATATCTTCCCTGAAAGCGAGTTATACTCACTTGTGACCGAGGTGCTTGAGGAAGTAGGCCAACACCTTCAGGGCTTGCACGCGAATGCTCTCGCTCTTAGACGCCAGCAGCTTGTAGACCACTCTGAACAAAAACACCAGCATGAAAACAACACAAAGCCGAGGCATGCGGTTAAGCAGGGCTGAGGATTTGTGATAAAGTGTCTCTCAAAAAAAAACAACAACAAAAAAACAACAACAAAACAAACACAAGCAACGGAGTGTCACCTTCTGGATGCCTGGAAGCTGTCAGACGAGATGAAAGAAATGCCATAAAACCAAAAAGGTGCGTAATATCGCAAAATTGTTTCCTAACACCAATATCAAGCAATTTGTGTGAAAGCCAACACCTCCCCCGAGGAATAACTTCATCAAATCCATTCACATTTCATTTCGCAGACGCATGGAGAGGGAGAACGATGGAGGAATGGGGGAAAGCGGGGGGGAAGGGGGAGAGGCAGCATGCTGCTTGTCAGGTGGAAAATAAATATGGAAATGTGTGAACATTCTTATGGAGATGAAGGTGAATAATTCATGCGTCGTGTACGGACCCTTCGTGGCGCGAGGAAGGATTAAAGGCAGTTTAACTCACCGGATGCCATTTCTCTGGTCGAAGGCTGGGATCATTGATGTGGGATGTTCTGACATCAGAGCCACGAGCAGCTGCAGGACGTCGTGCAGGTTTTCATCCTAAAACATGGAAAGTGTGCGTTATAACAAGTAGTAAGAAGTAGTAGTACCGGTAGAACTAACAAAAAACGTATAGTAGTAATAGAAATGATAGTAGTAAAATTTGCTTACTAGCTAAATATAGCTAGTTAGTTATAATAATAATGCTAATTAATAGCATTATGCTATTATGCTAGTGGCATTCGGCTAATAATAATAATAATAATAATAATAATATTAATAAGGATACCGACTGCTACTAAAACTGCTACAAATAATACCTCTACACATTGTTTCTACAATTACAATATTTGTTTTAGTGCCATTTAATCTGATACATTTTCTGCACGCTCTTCTTTTTTTTTTACTGTCAATTCTTTTAAAAATGCTTGTAATTTTAATATATTTACATTTACATTTATGGCATTTGGCAGACACCCTTATCCAGAGCGACTTACAACTGAGCAATTGAGGGTTAAGGGCCCATTAGTGTTAGCGTGCTGGCGGTGGGAATTGAATGTATATATATATATATATATATATATATATATATATATATATATATATATATATCTATATATCTATATATATATATATATATATATATACATACAGAATATATATATACAGTATATATTTCTTCTAAATGATGGTTGTTCAGCCTGGATACATTCATTAGTGATTGTGAGCCCAAACTTCTTTACTTTACTTTTACTTTTAGCTGAAAAGTGCAGCTGGTACTTGAACTTTTACTTGAGTGAAGGATGTGTGCAGTAATAGCAGTAATAAGCAGTAGCAAATAATAATAGCATAATAATAATAATAATACCAATAATAATAATAATAATAATAATAATAATAATAATAATAATAATAGAGTAATAGTAAGTAGTAATAGTAAGATACTAGATAGTAAGATTAAAAATATTAATAAAATTTTGTAATAATAATAATAATATTTTTATTACAAAATTTTTTTAATTTTTAATAATACTTTTATTACAAAATAATAATAATAATAATAATAATAACAATAACAACAACAATAATAATAATAATAATAACATAATAATAATAGTAGTAGTAGTAAGAGTAACATACTGTAAGTAGAAAGTAAGATTAGAAATATTAATATAAATTGTAACAGAAAAGAAAATCCATTTTGTTAGTTATTGGTACTTGAAATTTTACTTGAGTGAAGGATGGATGTCTGCAGTAATAAGAAGTAGCAAATAATAATAATCAATAATAATAATAATAATAATAATAATAATAATAATAATAAAATAATAATATAATAGAATATAATATAATAACATATAATAATATATAATAATAATAATACTAAATAATAATAATAATAATAATAATACAACAATACTACTACTACTACTACTACTACTACTACTACTAAGCTAATGAGGAATAATACTAATAACGAACTAATAATAATAATAATAATAATAATAATAATAATAATAATAATAAATAACCTCAATAATATAACATAATAATAATAATAATAATAATAATAATAATAATAATAATAAAATAATAATAATAATAATAATAATAATAAACAATAATAATAATAATAATAATAATAATAATAATAATAATAATATTACCATAATAATAATAACAACAACAACATAATAATAATAATAATAATAATAATAATAATAATAAATAATAATAAAAATAAAAATAATAATAATAATAATAATAATAATAATAATAATAATAATAATAATAATAATAATAATAATAATAATAATAATAGTAGTAAGAGTAACATATTGTAAGCAGAAAGTAAGATTAGAAATATTAATACAATTTTGTAACAGAATATAAAATCCATTTTTATTAGTTATTGCTTTAAACTCGTGTTTGTGGTAAAAGCATTCATTTCTATTTAATTGCTTTCATTCACAAATCGGAAAACATCAGTTGCAGAATTCTTTCGGAGGGAATTCGTTTTCCCTCGCATGAGTTAATGAGCAAATCACAACCCTCAGCATTCCATCACTCCGTAATGAGCACTCGTTTTGCTATGCTAATCTATTCCAGAATGCTAAATTTCATCATTTTCAATGCGTCTGAATGGGGGGATAAAAACAACTGACACAGCATGTGCTTTAAACTTCACCGTTCACCACCGTGTCTCATTCTACAGCTGAATTAATGATCGTTTATTTACACCTGACAAATGGAATAAACAGTATGTGCTAACTGAAGCAGGGAAAAGGTTAGAAATGGAATATTCATTCATTATGTACGCAGGGCGTGTCAGTTAAAGTGTAAACAGGTTATAAGGGTTGAAGTTATATCTAATTTTTGATTAATGAAGTAGTTTATAGAAGTCTTATATATTATCAGGAAAAAATGTAACTTTTTCCCCTTTTTATTTTTTTCTTGTCTGTTTTTGTAGGCAGTGTAATTGTGCTTGTTGGAATAAATAATAGGATTTAGGGGTAAAATCCCTGATTTTAGGAAAAGGCTTTATTATTTGATTATTATAATTACTATTATTAGTAGTAGTATTAGTAGTAGTAATAATAATAAAATAATAAATAAAATAATTTTAAAAATGTAATGTCATTATTATCAGTATTACTGTTAAAATAATAAGAATAACAATACTACTACTAATAATAATAATAATAATAATAATTATTATTATTATTATTATTGAATTATTATTATTATTATTATTAATTAGGATAGGATTATTATTATCATTTTATTTTATTACTACTATTACTACTACTACTACTACTACTACTACTACTACTAATAATACTAATAATAATAATTATTATTATTATTATTATTATTAATTTTATTTTATTATTACTATTACTAATACGACTACTACTACTACTACTACTAATAATAATAATAATAATTATTATTATTATTATTATCATTTTATTTTATTACTTATTATTTCTACTACTACTACTACTACTACTACTACTACTACTACTACTACTACTAATAATAATAATAATAATAATAATAATAATAATAATAAAATACAAAGAGAAATATAATTTATTATATTATTATTACTAAAATGAATAATAATAGGTAGAATAAGAATTAGAATATTTTAATTATTATTATTATTAGGTTATTATTATAATTGTCTATTGTTAAAAAAAATTATAAGAAGAACAATAGGAAGAAGAAGAATCATGGAATGTTTTTTTTTATTATTATTATTATTATTATTATTATATTATTATTATTATTATTATTAATTATTATTATTATTATTATCTATTCAAAAGAAGAAAAGGATGAAGAATCATTATCATTGTCATAATGGGATCACTTTCAAACGCCCCCCCCCCTTGGCTCCACCCCTTTTTTCCTTTGATGTTTCGTTACCTGATGGTGTTCATCCATTACATGTCGAGCTCTTAATTACCTTTACATGTGCGTGTGCTGCATTTCGCCGACCTACAGTAATCATACAGTGAAGGGCCTTGCTCAAGGGCCCCGCAGTAGCATCTGGGTGGTGCTGAGATTTAAACTCATGGGCCTTCCCAATCAGAATTCCAACATCCACTGAGTCACCACACCTTTCCCTAACATTCCCTTATTCCTGCATTTCTCTCTCTTCCATCAAGTATTTCTCTTTCAATTCCCAGCCTTTCTTTCCCCTCGCTCCGTGTTGCCCCTCGCTCCGTGTTGTCCCTCGCTCCGTGTTTCTAACTTTTGCTGCGATTTCTTGTTAGGAGCCGCTATAAATTATTAAAAGCGTCAAAAAGAAATAACACTGCACTAGAAATAGTGAAGCTGTTCAGACCATGTCAGTGTAAGAGACGTGCGTGAGCCGACTCACCTCATTCATTGTCAGGAGATAGTTCTGTATGCTCTGGAGTTCATCCTCTTTCACTCCCCGATCCTGTTCCGGGGGAAATACAGCCATATAGAGGGATTACAGATCTCCACAATATACAGCGGGAGAAGAGGAAACACAAACAGCAGGAGAATGTGTGTGTTCCGTCCCAGACGACTGTGGAGGACGCTTTAGTCCAGTGTACGCTACAAAACACCACCTCGGCTTTAAA
>JACRUU010000026.1:15468897-15471481 GCA_030449085.1 Kryptopterus vitreolus
AATATTACATTCGACAGAAAGAGCGCATTTAAAATTAGGCCTTTTTTTGTGTTTTGTTTGATCCTGCTTCCATTAGGGGACGCCGCAGGGGATCATCCTTCATCACGCGACCGTGTCCTGTATATCTGCCTCTTTCACACCAACTACATGCATGTCTTCCTTCCCCCACATCCATAAACCTCCTCCATCCTCTTTTCCTCCTGCCTGCTACCTCCATCCTTAGCATTGTTCTCCACCCGTGTCCCTCCTCTGCACTTAAACATCTCAATCCCTGCCTACCTCAACTCATCTAAAAGAGAGACGGCATGGTGGAGTGGGTGGAGAAGAAGTGAAGAAAAGAGAGATGGCAGGGTGGAGTGGGTGGAGAAGAAGTGAAGAAAAGAGAGCAGGCAGGGTGGAGTTGGTGGAGAAGTGAAGAAACGAGATAGCCGGAGGGTGGAGTGGGTGGAGAAGTGTAAGAAAAGAGATGCAGGCAGGGTGGAGTGGGTGGAGAAGAAAGTGAAGAAAAGAGAGATGGCAGGGTGGAGTGGGTGGAGAAGAAGTGAAGAAAAGAGAGCTGGCAGGGTGGAGTGGGTGGAGAAGTAGTGAAGAAAAGAGAGCTGGCAGGGTGGAGTGGGTGGAGAAGTAGTGAAGAAAAGTGAGAGCCAGGGTGGAGTGGGTGGAGAAGTGATGCAGAATACAGGCAGGCAGGGTGGAGTGGATGGAGAAGAAGTGAAGAAAAGAGAGCAGGGTGAGTTGAGGAGGTGAATAAGTGGAGAGACGGCTGGGTGGAGAAGAGTGAAGTGAAAAAGAGTGAGGCAGGGTGGAGTGGGTGGAGAAGAAGTGAATAAAAGAGAGACGGCAGGGTGGAGTGGGTGGAGAAGAAGTGAAGAAAAGAGAGCCGGCAGGGTGGAGGGGGAAGAGAAGAAGTGAAGAAAAGAGAGCCGGCAGGGTGGAGTGGGTGGAGAAGAAGTGAAGAAAAGAGAGACGGCAGGGTGGAGTGGGTGGACAAGAAGTGCGACCGTGTGGATGGGAGAAGAAGTGGCGAAAGGTCCTGTATATCTGCCTCTTTCACACCAACTACATGCATGTCTTCGTTCCCCCACATCCATAAACCTCCTCCATCCTCTTTTCCTCCTGCCTGCTACCTCCATCCTTAGCATTGTTCTCCACCCGTGTCCCTCCTCTGCACTTAAACATCTCAATCCCTGCCTACCTCAACTCGTCTAAAAGAGAGACGGCATGGTGGAGTGGGTGGAGAAGAAGTGAAGAAGAGAGAGAGGGGGATGGCAGGGTGGAATGGGTGGCGAAGAAGTGAAGAAAAGAGAGGCAGGCAGGGTGGAGTTGGTGGAGAAAAAGTGGAAGAAAAGAGAAAGATGGCAGGGTGGAGTGGGTGGAGAAGAAGTGAAGAAAAGAGAGCTGGCAGGGGTGGAGTGGGGTGGAGAAAAGTGAAGAAAAGAGAGCTGGCAGGGTGGAGTGGGTGGAGAAGTAGTGAAGAAAAGAGAGCTGGCAGGGTGGAGTGGGTGGAGAAGTAGTGAAGAAAAGAGAGACGGCAGGGTGGAGTGGGTGGAGAAGAAGTGAAGAAAAGAGAGCAGGCAGATTGGAGCGGGTGGATAAGAAGTGAAGAAAAGAGAGACGGCAGGGTGGAGTGGGTGGTGAAGAAGTGAAGTAAAGAGAGTAGGCAGGGTGGAGTGGGTGGAGAAGAAGTGAAGAAAAGAGAGCAGGCAGGGTGGAGTGGGTGGTGAAGAAAAGAGAGCCGGAAGGGTCGAGTGGATGGAGAAGAAGTGCAGAAAGGATAGCAGGCAGGGTTGAATGGGTGGAGAAGAAGTGAAAAAGAAGCGGCGAGCGGTTGAAGGGTGGAAAAGATAGCAGGCAGGGTTGAATGGGTGGAGAAGTAGTGAAGAAAAGAGAGACGGCAGGGTGGAGTGGATGGAGAAGAAGTGAATAAAAGAGAGACGACAGGGTGGAGTGGGTGGAGAAGAAGTGAAGAAAAGAGAGCCGGCAGGGTGGAGTGGGTGGAGAAGTAGTGAAGAAAAGAGAGACGGCAGGGTGGAGTGGGTGGAGTGGTGGACAAGAAGTGCGACCGTGTCCTGTATATATCTGCCTCTTTCACACCAACTACATGCATGTCTTCGTTCCCCCACATCCATAAACCTCCTCCATCCTCTTTTCCTCCTGCCTGCTACCTCCATCCTTAGCATTGTTCTCCACCCGTGTCCCTCCTCTGCACTTAAACATCTCAATCCCTGCCTACCTCACCTCGTCTAAAAGAGAGACGGCATGGTGGAGTGGGTGGAGAAGAAGTGAAGAAGAGAGAGAGAGGCAGGGGTGGCGAAGAAGTGGGTGGAAGAAGTGAAGAAAAGAGAGCAGGCAGGGTGGAGTTGGTGGAGAAGTGAAGAAAAGAGATAGCCGGCAGGGTGGAGTGGGTGGAGAAAAAGTGAAGAAAAGAGAGATGGCAGGGTGGAGTGGGTGGAGAAGAAGTGAAGAAAAGAGAGCTGGCAGGGTGGAGTGGGTGGTGAAGAAAAGAGAGCCGGAAGGGAAGATGGAGTGGATGGAGAAGAAGTGAATAAAAGAGAGACGACAGGGTGGAGTGGGTGGAGAAGAA
>JACRUU010000026.1:15471981-15476981 GCA_030449085.1 Kryptopterus vitreolus
GAGTGGGTGGAGAAGAAGTGAAGAAGAGAGAGCTGGCAGGGTGGAGTGGGTGGACAAGAAGTGCGACCGTGTCCTGTATATCTGCCTCTTTCACACCAACTACATGCATGTCTTCGTTCCCCCACATCCATAAACCTCCTCCATCCTCTTTTCCTCCTGCCTGCTACCTCCATCCTTCAGCATTGTTCTCCACCCGTGTCCCTCCTCTGCACTTAAACATCTCAAATCCCTGCCTACCTCAACTCGTCTAAAAGAGAGACGGCATGTTGGAGTGGGTGGAGAAGGGTGAAGAAAAGAGTGCAGGCAGGGTGGAGTGGGTGGAGAAGAGAAGAAAAGAGAGACGGCAGGGTGGAGTGGGTGGAGAAGTAGTGAAGAAAAGAGAGATGGCAGGGTGGAGTGGGTGGAGAAAAGAAGAGGAAAGAGAGCTGGCAGGGTGGAGTGGGTGGAGAAGTAGTGAAGAAAAGAGAGCCGGCAGGTGGGTGGATGGAGAGAATGAAGAAAAGAGAGCAGGATCGGGTGAGAAAAGTGCAGAAAAGATAGCAGGCAGGGTTGAATGGGTGGAGAAGAAGTGAAGAAAAGAGAGCCGGCAGGGTGGAGTGGGTGGAGAAGTAGTGAAGAAAAGAGAGACGGCAGGGTGGAGTGGATGGAGAAGAAGAGAAGAAAAGAGTTTGGACAGGGTGGAGGGGTGGAAAAGTGAAGAAAAGAGTGCAGGCAGGGTGGTGTGGGTGGAGAAGAGAAGAAAGAGTTTTGGCAGGGTGGAGTGGGTGGAGAATAGGAAGAAAAGAGAGCCGGCAGGGTCGAGTGGATGGAGAAGAAGTGAATAAAAGAGAGACGACAGGGTGGAGTGGGTGGAGAAGAAGTGAAGAAAAGAGAGCCGGCAGGGTGGAGTGGGTGGAGAAGTAGTGAAGAAAAGAGAGACGGCAGGGTCGAGTGGGTGGAGAAGTAGGAAGAAAAGAGAGAAGGTGAGTTTTGGACAAGAAGTGAAGAAAAGAGAGCCAGCAGGGTGGAGTGGGTGGTGGAAGAAGAAAGAGAGACGGCAGGGTGGAGTGGGTGGAGAAGTAGTGAAGAAAAGAGAGACGGCAGGGTGGAGTGGGTGGAGAAGAAGTGAAGAAAAGAGAGTAGTAGGCAGGGAGGAATGGGTGGAAAAGAAGTGAAGAAAAGAGAGCGCTCCACCCACTCCACCCGGCCTGCACTCTTTTCTTCACTTCTTACTCCTTCTGACTTTCGTTCCCCACCACTCCAGACTCTTCTCCACCTGCTCTCTACTCTCACCACAAAGCACAATCCCATCCGCAAACACTACCGGGACTTCTGTCTGACCTCATCTAACAACCTGTCAATCACCACTGCAAACAGCAAAGGGCTTAGAGTCGACCCTTGATGCAGTCCCACCTGCTGTCATACATGTACCACAACTCCTCTCTTGGAACGCCGTAATATGCTTTCCCTACATCCACAATGAAGCAAAAGGTTTTCTTCTCTCTCTCTCTCTCTCTCTCTCTCTCTCTCTCTCTCTCTCTCTCTTTCTCTCTCTCTTTCCTCATTCATCACCTGCTCAAAATACTCCCTCCACCCTTACTCCCCTCACCCTCTCCTCACTAGTCAAAACATCTGCAATTCCATTATGGCTCTAACATGCAGCACATCCTTCCCAGCTCGGTCACCCGTGATACTGCACCCCCCCCCCCCCCCCCGGAGCACAAAGGGTTAAGGGCCTTGCTCAAGGGCCCAAGAGAAGCAGCTCTGAAATACCAAAGCTTGAACCCCTGACCTTCTAATCAGTAAATCAGATTGAGCTACCACTTCATCCAAAAATGAATAATTCTTATATCTTAATACAAATGCAAATGTCTACAAAATTAACATCACGTTACCCCTTTAAGAAAACAATAAAGGAGTGAGTATTTTATTATTATTTAGACTACTGGCCTAAAGCACAAACACTCAAGAAAACGGAATCCATTTCATATTGACATATTTATATTTCATTTTTAATAATACAATGTAATACTTTTCATGTTTCTAATACTGTAACGAACTGTCACAGATGTTATCATTATATACATTTCTTTCAAAATCTCTCCCTTTAATAAAATGATGCATTCTTTGATATTTATTTTAATCTGGAAATGATTATTTTAATATTAATTTCTTGTTAATTAATTCATTTCTTATTAATGTCAGTGTTTCTTTGTTTAGTGTTGGTTTTAAGTGTAAAATATGGGACGTGGCTCCTTTAAGAATTGTGTTCCGGTTGCTTTTCCATATAAACTGGTGATACGGTGTTTAGGTTATACGGAAGCGCATTGCATTCACAAAAGATAAAAATGCGCTTTATTGCGTAATACGGATTTGGGAATGCGATGCGCTTGCGTAAGGTTCCATACAGTAATATACAGTAATATAGTGAGGAGATCATACCTGTTGTGAATGCACAGATAGTAGGTGTAATTCAGGGGAAATTTAGGAAGCGTGAGTGGATGCGCTGAACATTTCTTTATTCTTCTGTTCTTTTTTGTTCTTTGTTGTCGTTCATTCGCCAACACAATGCAGAGTGAAGGAGCAGATCACTCACATAGTAACACACACTGCATTATTCATTCATTCATTCATCTTCTACCACTATATCCGATCTTCCCTCGGGTCACGGGGAGTCTGTGTCTATCTCAGGCGTCTATGGGCATTAAAGGCAGGATACACCCTGGATGGAATGCCAACCCATCACAAGGACACACACATTCACACACATTCATACACTAGGGACAATTTTTCCAAGGTGCCAATCAACCTACCGTGCATGTTTTTTGGACCGGGGAGGAAACCGGAGAACCCGGAGAAAAAACCCCCTGAGAACATGCAAACTCCACACACACATGGCCGAGACGGGAATCGAACCCGGATCCTGGAGGTGTGAGGCGAACGTGCTAACCACTAAAACCACCTAAACCATAAATTATATATATATATATATATATATATATATATATATATATATATATATATATATATATATATATAATATAGAGAGAGAGAGAGAGAGAGAGAGAGAGAGAGAAGCTTATATATATTAACCATCTCTTTAATTAACCCTTTCAAATATAAAACCGGCTACGTGTATTTGCAAACACAGCAACCTTAAATACAAGCATGGATTAGGAAAAAAATGGTCAAAAAAAAAGAGGCATCAAAATGAGGAAAAATGCAACGCCGAGACAGCGAGTGAGAGAGAAACAGTGGGGAGAAATAAAGCCCAGACGTCAGGAGAATAAAACATGAAGCTGAGCGGAAAAAGACAGAGAGCGGTTTGCTGTAAAAAAAAAAAAAAAAAAAAATGTAATAAATAAATAAAAAAACGAGACGGACAATAAGATTTCCAACTCCGAAATAAATAAAAAGGCAAGAATGAAAGAAGAGATTGATGTTGAGGGGAGCTGAGAAGCTCAGACCAGGATCTCAGGTTGCATATTGTTCGTAAATACTCACCGGGTCCAAAAATATATATATAAAGGTTTTTCCGAGAAGCGGAGAATCCATAGGATGAGTATATTAAGGAATACAGGAGTGTGGAAAAAAACCCACCCTTGTCTATATGGGTTTAAAAGATTTTCAGCAGGGGGCACGGTGGTTTAGTGGTTAGCACGTTCGCCTCACACCGCCAGGGTCCGGGTTCGATTCCCGTCTCGGCCATGTGTGTGTGGAGTTTGCATGTTCTCTCCCCGTGCCTCAGGGGGTTTTTCTCCGGGTTCTCCGGTTTCCTCCTTCCCTCCTCCCAGTCCCAAAACATGCACGGTAGGTTGATTGGCACCTTGGAAAAATTGTCCCTAGTGTATGAATGTGTGTGTCCTGTGATGGGTTGGCATTCCATCCAGGGTGTATCCTGCCTTAATGCCCATAGACGCCTGAGATAGGAACAGACTCCCCGTGACCCGAGGGAAGATCGGATAAAGCACTAGTAGATGAATGAATGAATGTATGAATGAATGAATGAACAGGGGAATTTTGTTCACATGTTTTTTTTTTTTTCCCATTTCTGGTGGTTATATTTTGTAGCCTAAACCAGAAAGTAAACATGAGTACTTAATTTGACATCTTATTTGCGCTTTCCTCAGAAACAGATGTTCCTAGAAGCTTTTAGAGTGATTGGATTTGCAATGTTAATTTAGAAAGGGTCTTAAGTGTGTGTGTGTGTTGTGTGTGTGTGTGTGTGTGTGTGTGTGTGTGTGTGTGTGTGTGTGTGTGTGTGTGTGTGTGTGTGTGTGTGTTTGAATGATCTCTCCCATCAGAGGGTGAGAAAGATGATTCTGGAATGACCCTTTGTGTTAATATACAGCCCATAGTGCACTAGCTGACACACACACACACACACACACACACACACACATATATATATATAATATATATATATATATATATATATATATATATATATATATAATATAGCCTAAGGTAAAGAATGTTCCTCCGATGCCCCAATACATTTGAACCAAGGCGGAGAGGAGGCTATAAAGCGGTCATGGATGATGGATGTCGACTCTGTAGCCTTCAGAAGAAAGGAGAAGCGTCGCCTCCAGTGTTCCGGAGCAATCTTTCAGAGAAATAATCAAGATGTAGTAAACAGCTGGACAACAGCAGCGAGAGATCGCGCCGCTAAACCCGCAGGCCGCGGCGCTGCCGAGTTTCTCCGTTCACGACGGGCCGGAGGTGTTGGGTCTTTTGGCTGGGTGTAAATCAAATCATGTGGTCTCTATTGCGCCTGCTCACCATGCCACGCCGCAGTCTTCATACAGTAGTGCGTCTTCTGTTTTCGAGTGATGTCGTCGTGTCTCCAACACTGCCTTGGTCGTTTAGCATTTTCTTCTTGTGTTTGTTTGTGTATTCCAATATTCCATCCCATTTCTTATACACACTTAAATGCCTTATGAAGTGTTTTATATATATATATATATATATATATATATATATATATATATATATATATATATATACGAACATACACACCC
>JACRUU010000026.1:15481981-15491981 GCA_030449085.1 Kryptopterus vitreolus
AACTATACCAATATACTATATAAACAATACCAATATACTATATAAACTATACCAATATACTATATAAACTATACCAATATACTATATAAACTATACCAATACACTATATAAACTATACCAATATACTATATAAACTATACCAATATACTATATAAACAATACCAATATACTATATAAACAATAACAATTCACTATATAAACAATACCAATACACTATATAAACAATACCAATACACTATATAAACAATAATAATTCACTATATAAACAATAACAATACATGCTGAGAGTGCTGTGATTGGACAGTAAGAGCGCTGTGATTGGATGGTGAGACAGCGCTGTAATTGGACAGTGAGATAGTATATAGCTTAACACAACTCAAAGTGTAAACATTCACAACAGACCTAGCAGCCGATATGAGAACGAAACCCCTCTGGACATTCCCTCACCTTAGCAGGAGTGTGGATCCAGATAGCGGCGTTGAACAGGATGTGGTCGCAGAGCTGCTTGAGAAGCGGCGCACCGTGGCTCAGGCCGTCCAGGTACTTGGCGAAGCCGAGGAACTGCTCCAGCACGGCCCTGGTGATGTGCACCCGCGACGACTGCGCCACAAAAGTAGGATGTCGGTTAGTTTGAAAGGCTTTGACTTTGGAGCACGGAGTGGACTTTAACTTTGCCGGGAGTTTGTAGGTGATTAGCGGCGGACGCGATGGCACCTGTGGGGTTGGGGTGCGAGCGAGGGAACGGAGCAGATGGCGAACGGCGTGCGAACGAGACAGCGAGCAGCGGGAGACGCTGCTGTACCGAGACCGTCGCTCAGGTGCTGTCTCATCGCAGCTCCCGTTTACACCCAGACAACGTGTGGGGCTCGTTCCCTCTCAGACCCGAGCCACAAGGTGAGGAAGGGATATGGAAATGAACCTGAGACTGTCTGACACTGCATTAGAGCACACGTGGATTAAGGAGGAGGACGTGCAGGAGATGTAGAACAAGAACGAGTGTGAGAAGGAAGATAGGGGAAAAAGAAAGAGCAGGAGGAAAAGAAGAATTAAAAACATCAGGGATTCAAAAAGTGTGAAAAAAACATGAAATAATATATAGATAGAATAAAGTGGAAAAAGTGAAAAGGAGGAAGAAAAAGAGGAAGGGGGAAAACTAAGAAGTAGAAAAAAGGGAATAAAGTGAAGAATAAAAGTAAAAAAAAAATTAAAGAATGGAAATATATATAGAATAAATAGAAAAAATGGGAAGAAAGTGAAGAATAAAAGTGAAAAAAGTGAAAGAATGGTAATATATTGAATAAAGAGGGAAAAGTGAAAAGAAGGAGGAAAAAGAGGAAGGGAGAAAACTAAGAAGTAGAAAAAAGGGAATAAAGTGAAGAATAAAAGTGAAAAACGTGAAAGAAAGATAATATATCTAAAAAGTGATAAGGAGGATGAGGAGGAAAAGAGGAAGGGGGAAAGTAGGAGGAGGACAAGAAGGATGTGGAAATAACCTTGAGAAAAGAAAAACCATGAGGATTAAAAAGGGGAAGGGGGAAAAGTAAGAAGTAGAAAAAAAGGGAATAAAGTGAAGAATAAAAGTGAAAAAGTGAAAGAATGGTAATGTATAGAATAAAGTGAAAAAAGGGGAAGAAAGTGAAGAATAAAAGTGAAAATTAAAAGAATGGTAATATATAGAATAAAGTGGGAAAAGTGAAAAGGAGGAGGAAAAAGAGGAAGGGAGAAAACTAAGAAGTAGAAAAAAAAAGGGAATAAAGGGAATAAAGTGAAAGAATGATCATATATAGAAAAAAGTGATAAGGAGGATGAGGAGGAAAAGAGGAAGGGGAAAGTAGGAAGAGGAAGAGAAGGATGTGGAAATAACCTTGAGAAAAGAAAAACCATGAGGAGACAAAAAGGAGGACAGAAGTGAAAAAAATAATAAAGTGAAGAATAACATGGAAAAAAAGTGAAAGAATGGTAATAATAGAATATATAATAGAAGAATTAGAGCACAAGTGGAGTGAGGAGGAGGACGTGGAGGAGATGAAGAACAAACCAGAAAGCAGTGTGAGAAGGAAGAGAAGGAAAAAGAGGAAAGAAAGAAGAATTAAAAGAAGAATAGAATTTTAAAAATGTGAATAAAGTGAAGTGAAAAAAGTGAACAAAAGAGAAAAATGTGTGAGAAGGAGGAGAAGGAAAAACAAAGAGCAGAAAGAGGAGAAGAATTAAAAACATCAGGGATTTAAAAAAAAGAATGAAAACAAAGTCAAAGATAATATATATTTTAATAATATATAAAATGTAATATATAGAATAAAGTGGGAAAAATGGAAAAAAAAGCGAATGAAGTGAAGTGAAAAAATAATGTGAAGAATAAAAGTGGAAAAAAAAGGGAATTGAAAAAAAAGTGAAGAAGAAAGAATAAAGTGAAGAATAAACGTGAAAACAGTGAAAGAATTGTAATGTATATAATACAGTGACAAAAGGAATAAAGAGAAGAATAAAAGTGAGAAAAGAGGAAGAATGTTAATATATAAAATAAAGTGACAAAGTGGAAAAAGTGATAAGGACAATGAGGAGGAAAAGGAGAAGGGGAGGGGGGACTAAGGAAAGTAGGAAGAGGAAGAGAAAGATGTGGAAATAACCAAGAGAAAAGAAAACGCATGAGGAGGCAAATAAAAAAAAATAAATAAATAAAGTGGTAAAATGTGAAGTGAAAAAATAATAAAGTGAAGAAAAAAGAATAAAGAGAAAAAAGAGAAAGAATAAGGTAATAAGGTGAATGTGAGAAGGAGGAGAGGGAAAAAAGGGGAGGGAAAGAAGAATGAAGGTATTTAAAAAAATTAAAGAATGGTAAAAAAAAGAAGGAACACGGATAAAAGAGAAAAATATGGAAGAAGAGACAAAATGAAGAGGAGGAAGCGAAGGAAAATCAAGAGCAGGACGAGGAGGATGAGGAGAAAACTAAGGGGTGGAAGAAACTAAGAAGTAGATGGAGGAGAAGGGGAGGATGTGAAAATAACCTTGAGAAAAAAAAAGGAGGACAGAGCGAAGACATGCTGTACGGAAAAGGGAGAGAAGAGGACAGAGAGGAAAGAAGAAAGGTGCTCTCGGGTTGCATATATACATTTTTTTTCCCTTCGCACAGAAGAAAAGAAAAGCAGCCCGGTGAAGCGAGTGGGAGTCGGGTTTGAAACAGAAACGTCTGTTTGATGGAGCGCGAGCGCGGCGTAAAGCCCTTCAAATAGCGGCGTTATTTTTACACGTAGCCCGAGTTCTCGCCGGAGCGCCGGAGTATCGAGGTGAGGCGCGCTGAGGTTTACACGGCCTCGTGTCTAGACGTGTTCAGGAAGCGTCTGACATTGACTTCATATTGAGGTTCGATATAAAAACGGAAAGAAAGACTTGAGAGAAATCGTCTTTTTATTGCGTGAATGTCACTCATTCAACTGTAGTGAATATCATTCATTCATTCCCTATATCCGGGTCACGGGGAGTCTGTGCCAATCTCAGGCGTCTATGGGCATTAAGGCAGGATACACCCTGGATGGAATGCCAACCCATCGCAGGACACACACACACACACACACACACATTCATACACTAGGGACAATTTTCCAAGGTGCCAATCAACCTACCGTGCATGTTTTTGGACCGGGGAGGAAACCGGAGAACCCGGAGAAAAACCCCCTGAGGCACGGGGAGGACATGCAAACTCCACACACACATGGCTGAGACGGGAATCGAACCCGGACCCTTGGCGGTGTGAGGCGAACGTGCTAACAAAGTACCCTGTTCAAAATGTAATAAGTAGTGTAACTTTTCAATGACTTTATAAAAAGTAACTGATTACATTCGATTACTTTCATTTGTCCACTAGGTGGCGCTTTAAGTTAACATTCCAAGTTTATATTTATTTTATTTTTAAGCACATATACAACAAAGCCATACTTCATATCGTACAAAAAAATCCCGTTTCCTCCCCGGTCCAAAAACATACACGGTAGGTTGATTGGCACCTTGGAAAATTGTCCCTAGTGTGTGAATGTGTGTGTGTGTGTGTGTGTGTGTGTGTGTGTCCTGCGATGGGTTGGCATTCCATCCAGGGTGTATCCTGCCTTAATGCCCATAGACGCCTGAGATAGGCACAGACTCATCTGTAATCTATTACATTTCCGCTGTAACCTTCACCCACACTACGTATGTACACATACATTTATGGCCTATTCACTTCCCTTTCTCGATTATATAATATCAATTTTTACCTCAGGATTTAATTCTAGCCGTGTGCTACGTTTCTGTAAACCTACAATCTACAAAGGTACTTAATAAAATTTGACTAAAAGGTGGAAAACGAAAGAACAGCACTAACCTTTTCCAGCAGGTATCCGATCACCAGGAAGCCTTTTCCTCCGAGCATCTGCTCCTGCATGGCTACTGAGCTCTTCAGCAACTCCACCAGGAAACCCAGGAGACTGGCACTGGCACGGTGTACACACAATTATAGTATAAGAGGAAAAGGCTGATATTGAATGGGATTTGGTTTAATGCAGAAATAGCGTTGCGTAGTGAAATCGCCTCCGTTTCCTGTTGATTTCTTTGACTGTATTGTCATTGGTCTGTTACCAACTGTGTTCACCTGTTTGTTGTTTTTGCGTAACTATTAGAATGGGTGGAATACAGGTTTCTTTTTTTTCCCCTGTTTGACAGATTTATATTTACCTTTCAAGTACAGAAAGACAGACAGACAGAAAGATAGATAGATCTATGTTTGTGTGTGTGTGTGTGTGTGTGTGTGTGTGTGTGTGTGTGTGTGTGTGTGTGTGTGTGTGGTATGACTGACAACTTGAAGAATCCTGTACTTGAATTCCACAGATAACAGATCTGATCTAATAAAAATGGGATAAACAAAATAGAGATGAGTGCTTGGTGAGAGATGCCCAAATCAATATATGTGTGTGTGTGTGTGTGTGTGTGTGTGTGTGTGTGTGTGTGTGGTGTGTGTGTGTGTGTGTGTGTGTGTGTGTGTGTGTGTGTGTGTGTGTGTGTGAGAGAGAGAGAGAGAGAGAGAGAGAGAGCGAGAGAGCATTCCAAATAGTAAAAAGCAATAAGTGAAATGCATAATAAATCCGGTTTGGGACCTGTGATCTGCCGCACATTTCTTCCCTTCCTGAGCCAGGAAGAAAAAAAGAAAGAAAGAAAGTAAAGAAGGAAGGAAGGATATGATATATCATATCATATCATATCATATCATATCATATCATATTATATCCTATCATGACAGATAGATAGATAGATAGATAGATAGATAGATAGATAGATAGATAGATAGATAGATAGATAGATAGATAGATAGATAGATAGATAGATTTATAGCTTTATATGAAGACGTCTATAGGAAGAGCTCTATATGAAAATATTCATATGTTAGCGCATATGAAGAGCTCAATGTGAAAACATTTATATGACGAGCTCTATACGAACAGCTCGGTGTGAAGAGCTCTATATGAAGACATTTATATGACGAGCTCTATACGAACAGCTCTGTGTGAAGAGCTCTATATGAAGACATTTATATGACGAGCTCTATACGAACAGCTCTGTGTGAAGAGCTCTATATGAAGACATTTATATGACGAGCTCTTATACGAACAGCTCTGTGTGAAGAGCTCTATATGAATACATTTATATGACGAGCTCTATACGAACAGCTCGGTGCGAAGAGCTCTATATGAAGACATTTATATGACGAGCTCTATACGAACAGCTCTGTGTGAAGAGCTCTATATGAAGACATTTATATGACGAGCTCTATACGAACAGCTCGGTGCTGTGTGAAGAGCTCTATATGAAGACATTTATATGACGAGCTCTATACGAACAGCTCGGTGCGAAGAGCTCTATATGAAGACATTTATATGACGAGCTCTATACGAACAGCTCTGTGCGAAGAGCTCTATATGAAGACATTTATATGAAGAGCTCTATACGAACAGCTCTGTGTGAAGAGCTCTATATGAAGACATTTATATGAAGAGCTATATGTGAAGATGTCTAATTGAAGAGATTTATATGAAGAGCTCTATATGAAGGTGAATAATATATATATATATATATATATATATATATATATATATATATATATATATATATATATGAAGAGCTCTATATGAAGGTGAATATATATATATATATATATATATATATATATATATATATATATATATATATATATATATATATAGCTATATATATATATATATATATAGATATATATATGAAGAGCTCTATATGAAGATGTCTATGTGAAAACAACTATATGAAGAGCTCTGTATGAAGACGTCTATATGAAGAGCTGCGTTTGTGTACAATGGGCATTGTCATGTTGGAACATGTTTGTGTCTCCTAATTCGGCGATGGGAAAATTGAATGCCACCTCAAAACGCCAAAACTTTAAAATAACATATTCCGAACACCGTCAACGTTATCACACGAGCATAGGAAAATGAATTTGAAAATTACCGAAAATATGCTATAAAATCATTTTCATGGTGTCATCTGGCTCGCTGAATTATCCAGCTAGGAATGTTTTCTACTAAGCAATCTAATTGGTCACATTTATTTTAATTACTAATGTATCAAAGATAACATCTTCACCAAACGCCTGAACCTGCAATCAGATTCTCTTCATGGATAAAATAAAAATATGAGTTTTTTGTTTTAATGTTGAATACATTATATTTATATGTTGATGTATTTAATTATTTTAATTAATGCATAATTCTACCACTTGGAGTTTCACAATGTCCTAAGCACTTTTTTTTTAATTATTAGTTCTGTTATTCCAGTTTGCACTTTTATATTATGTGTTTTGATATTTCGGACCTGTTCCTGATTGCCTGTAATAATGTCCACCCCGGGTTTTACCCACATGCGTCCCGCCTCATCGCCCTGCACGTAATTGCTTTCGGTTATAAAGCCAGTGCATGAAATACTAGGCATGGCTTTTTTTCAGTTTACGAGCAATTTTCAGACCTCAACAACCCCCAGAGAAAGCAAGATCATATTTAGAAAGCAAGTTAGCTGCAGGAATAACGTCATAAATTTCCACACAGTGACCCAAGCAAAGCTGGTACTGAAAGTACCCATAAATGCTGACCCAGGAGGAAAAGTCAGTACTTAAACCCATGTAATACATTTGTCCAGCTGACCTGGAACCTGGGTTCCAAATCCTAAACAATGACACGCACATATATATATATATATATATATATATATATATATATATATATATATATATATATATAGTATATATATAGATATATCATTATTCATTCATTCATCTTCTACCTCTTTATCCGATCTTCCCTCGGGTCATGGGGGGTCTATGGGCATTAAGGCAGGATACACACTGGATGGAATTCCAACCCATTGCAGGGCACACACACTCACACACACACTCACACACACACACACCAAACAACACACACACACACACACACACACACACACACACACACACACACACACACACACACACACACACACACACACACACACACACACACACACACACACACACACACACACACACATTCACACACTAGGGACAATTTTCCAAGGTGACAATCAACCTACCGTGCATGTTTTTGGACTGGGAGGAAACCGGAGAACCCGGAGAAAAAAAAACCCCCTGAGTCACGGGGAGAACATGCAAACTCCACACACACATGGCAGAGACGGGAATCGAACCCGGACCCTGGAGGGTGTGAGGCGAACCTATATATATATATATATATATATATATATATATATATATATATATATATATATATATATATATATATATATATATATATATGTATATATATACATTCATTCATCTTCTACTGCTTTCTTTTGGGTCAAGGGGAGCCTGTGCCTATCTCAGGCATCTTTGGCCATCAAGGTGTCTTTGGACATTATTTTCCTCAGTATTTATTAATATATTCATATTTTAATTAACACGTTTTCATTATTCAATATTTTTTATTCAAAATTGGTTATAAAGTCCAATTATACACGGCGTATTATGTTTGCTTGTTTTTTAATCCAGTATCCATTATCCGGCCTTCGGTTATCAACAAGTACAATCCAACATGTGTACTGGTAGGGGTGGGAAGTACCGGGGTGCAAATGGGGCAGTAGAAAACGAGGAAGTGATGTAGCTCAGTGGTTCGAGCCAAGCTCCTCTTGGGACCTTGAGCAAGGCCCTTAATCCTCTGTGCTCTAGGGGGCGTCTGTATCATGGCTGACCCCTGCTTCCAAACAAGCTGGGATATGAAAGGAAAGAATTTCCCTGCGCTGTGATGTATAAATACTTCGCTATTTATCTTTCCGACACCTCTTTGCATGTTTACACAAATTGTCTGTACGTTTTTACGCCACGCTCGTTAGTTTAGTTTTAATGGTGAAATGTCAATATTTTTTCTGCCCATCGAGCACCCTTTTTATCCATCAAACTTCTTCCGGTCTAGAAACCACCGGTGTATCATTAACCTGATTATTACGCACCAGCAGACGAAGGGTAGATTACGAAGCTAACAAAGAACAAAACAGAAGGAAAGTCTGGATGCGACGGAGGGAGTCAGGGACATAAACATGACTCAGAATACAGACGTTCCTCATCACAGGATCACCTTTTCCCTCATTAGGGAATAATATATAGGAAAATATTAATATTAATATATCAATATTCCTAATATATTAGGAAATAATATATTAATTAGGTTGTTATTATATGCAAAGGGATATTTTATATATATAAATAACTTTATTTAATTATTTATTATATATATATATTTTTTCAGTTAACGCGCCGCATATTTCTGCCCGACCTTTTTTTATTTAATTTTTTTATGAAAAATACAAATAAATAAATATAGCAGGCGAAATTAAATCCTTCAGGGCAACACACGTTTATTCACGACCTCCTTCCATTACTCAGATATAAAATTGTGTTCACTAAACATCGTCCATGATCCGGAATCTAACTTTAAATCATTACTTTAAAACAGTTACGAGAATACATATTTATACGTCCTGCTCTAGCTTGAGTTTGGATTTACTATTAATAATAATTGACATACATTTGCATGGGGGGGGGGGGGGGGGGGGGGAGTGGCTTAGTGGTTAGCAGGGTCCGGGTTCGATTCCCGCCTCACCATGTGTGTGTGGAGTTTGTGCATGTTCTCCCCGTACCTCAGGGGGGTTTTTCTCAGGGGGGTTTTCTCCGGGTTCTCCGGTTTCCTCCCGGTCTAAAAACATGCACGGTAGGTTGATTGGCAACTTGGAAAATTGTCCCTAGTATATGAATGTGTGTGTGTGTGTGTGTGTGTGTGTGTGTGTGTGTCCTGTGATGGGTTGGCATTCCATCCAGGATGTATCCTGCCTTAATGCCCATAGACGCCTGAGATAGGCACAGACTCCCCGTGACCCGAGGGAAGATCAGATAAAGCGGTAGAAGATGAATGAATGAATGAATACATTTGCATACAGGATCCAAATTTGCTGTTGTTTAGAGTATTTAAACTTAAAAAGGAATTTAGAACAGATACTTGCACGGAAGTAGGTGTCAGTGTTTACTTTTACAGAGTTTTACAGTGTTTAAGTCAATGTGGCCTCTGAGACAAAAAGTTTGCCCAACCTCCTCCTCCCCCCTTCCCCCCCCTCAAGCAATAGTGTACTTGTGGAGATTTGGGTACGATGCATTACCCTATATGTAAAGTCACTCAACAACCATCGTTCCAATTCATCCTAAATATGTTGGACAGGTTTGAGGTCAGTGCTTATTTTTCTTTCTTTCTTTCATTCATTTGTTAAGACTTTTGTACGACACACGCGGTGCAAAGCGGCAAGGTCGGACAAGGTCTCTCACCAAACAGAGGTTTCCACCTGACACTCGCTGTGCTGATGGAAGTCCAGCTGGGAGAAAAGAGGGAAAAGCACCTGGATGCCTCCGATGGAGTGGATGGCGCTG
>JACRUU010000026.1:15499481-15501981 GCA_030449085.1 Kryptopterus vitreolus
TCTAAGAAAACGTAGCTGGTGTTTGTTTAAAATTCGATTACATCCCAAGCGTAAAACAAGTTCTGACCGTGCATCATTTTAGGCTTTGTGCTGCGACTCCGATCGTTTCATACGAACCCCGAGAGAGAGAGAGATAGAGAGAGAGAGATAGAGAGAGAGAGAAAAAAAAGAGACAGAGAGACAGAGAGAGAGAGAGAAGAAACCAATCAAAGCTGCCTGCTCACGTTCACAGCAGTACAATCCAGTAGTACAAATCTATATCATATTTTCCGGAGAGAGATAGCGGAGTTTACACACGCAGATCTATCGCTGGAAATACACAGGTTTCCGGAAAAAAAAAGCCCAGTATAATAAATAAATAAATACATATATCGATTTCTACCTGTAAACATATCATGTGTTTTCTGACAGGTACTAAAGATCTCCTGTGAACTCGTAAGTTCAATACAGAGTTACTTAAAAGAAAGAAAGAAAGAAGAAAGATAGAAAGAAAGAAAGAAAGAAAACAAACTCTGTAGTGTACACAGAGTAGAAACTAGAAGTCAAAAGACGCCGCAGGTCCTAATTACAGTAACATTAACATCCGTTTTAAAAGCGATCGACCCCGGTTGACTCGGATTTACCCCCCCAGGACACAATTAAAAGCGGGACTCCGAAACGCAACCAAAACAAGGACGTCAGATCATATTCTGGATGTGAAGTCCCCAAAGCAACGACGTCATGCTGTCATGTGTTCTGTCACATTTCTGGATGAATCCCGGTGGAATTCAAACCGACATGTCCGGATTTGAGTTGTTGTTGTTTTTTTACGATGAACCCTTGACTTCTTTCTTTTTAACGGAATACGAAACTCAGCTTTTGTTTTTTTTTTTCTTTCTTTTTTTTCTCTCAGTGGAATTGTTTAGTAACGCCAGGAATCTGATGTAAGGTCGATTTCACGGAGCGAAAATTGTATCATTTTATTATTATTATTATTATTATTATTATTGTTGTTTGGGCTGGATAATACGACGTGTGAAAAAAGTAACAATTAAATTTTATTTCTTCAAAAAATACATATCTTGTTTATTTGCCATGAAAGATAAAAAGTTTTATTGCATGTTAGACTATAAATTGTATATATATATATATATATATATATATATATATATATATATACATATAGAGAGAGAGCGAGAGAGAGAGAGAGAGAGAGAGAGAGTTAGAGAGAGAGACAGAGAGAGCTAGATAGATAGATAGATAGATTGATATTTCTGATACTTATTTTCTATAATCTTTGTATATAGATATAATATATATATATATATATATATATATCATAGCCCATATAGTATACATACTATATATAGATATATGATCGAGAGATGAGGAGAGAGGAGAGAGAGAGAGAGAGTTAGATAGTAGACAGAGAGAGAGAGAAGAGAGAGATATATATATAGATAGATGATAGTGTATATATATAATATATAATATATATATCTATATATATATATATATATATATATATTTACATTTAATTCTAAATCTCTCCATGTACTATAATTATTCATTATTAGATGTTTATTTTAAACTGGAAATTATTCTTTTAAAATTAACTTCTTGTTCATTTCAGTGTTAATTTGTTTAGTGGTTGTTTTAATAGTTAAATATGGGACGTGGCTCCTTTAAGAATTAGGTTCCGGTTTTGGTTGCTTTCCATTTAAACTGGTGATACGTTTAGGTTCCACACGGTAATATACGCTAATATAATTTGGAAATTTGGGAAGTGTGAGAATACAACGCATCTATCGTTTATTTTATATTATTTTACATTATTTTATTTTAACATTACAAGCGGTTAGCACGGCTGAGGAAAGACGAATGATCTGGGAACGACGCGGACTCAAGTTTTTCCTCGACAGAGAGTGAATTATTATTATTTTATACGTAAGTAATAAAAAAAGAGACATTTCTACAATTCTGCTTTCACTTGGTTATTACAGTGTATTGAGTTTAGCTTAATGAGAGAAAAAAATCAATATCAATGATTGCAGTAGTAAAATACAAAAATATATAAAAGTTTAATGGGTGTGTGAATAACCTTTGGATGCACACACAAACACACACTCACACACACACACACACACACACACACACAATTTTATAGAGAATCTTATAATTCTCTATAACAATCGCTGCCAGCTCAAATATCGCCCTTAAACAAGATCACAATCTGTTTCTCTCTCCGAACCATCATGAATCACACCGCAGATAGATAGATAGATAGATAGATAGATAGATAGATAGATAGATAGATAGATAGATAGATAGATAGATAGATAGATAGATAGATAGATAGATAGATAGACAGATTTTAATAATATTTTTAAAACTAGTCCATCGTAAAAACAAACAATACAAACACAATTTCTTCTCTATTCCGCCTTATAATTCTCTATAACAATCGCTGCCAGCTCAAATATCGCTCTTAAACAAGATCACAATCTGTTTCTCTCTCCGA
>JACRUU010000026.1:15506981-15519481 GCA_030449085.1 Kryptopterus vitreolus
TGTCAGATCACACAATAACACTTCATTAAGAAGGCTTTGGTATACAGTCACAAAATATTTTCGCCCACCCAAACCTTTGAAGACGTGAGAGACTCCTTCGTATATTCGTTCAACAGGAGACTTTCGTATTTAACAAGCTCCCGACAAGCTCACGTCGCCCGCTGAACACCAGCCTCTACGGGAAGTCCTGCCGGGAAGGTACCTCAAGCGACATTTCCGGGTCAGATTGCCTGCCTTAACAATAGCACCGAGTGTAAGACTCATCCTTCATCCTGACAAGTCCAACGTTGATCCGAGTAAGCTCCGAGGTTTTCCCGTTAGAATGCTAATTCTGCTTCGCCACACAAGACGTCTGACAAGGACAACGTTCCGTAACTCTCTTCTCACGGGTGAATCATGATGAGCCACCACTCGCTTGCCTTGTGGAAGTAGGATGAGATAGATTTCCCTGCCTCTTTTCATTAAGGGCGCATTTGGACACTGAGGAGAAGTCACTAGGCTCCCTTGTAGTGATGGACATGTCAGAGTCCCAACCTCTTCACTTTAACTTGAATAAAAAAGCGTGGCCTTTAGTCAAGTCAAAAGGTTTTTATTGTCATTTCAACCACATATAGCTGACGCAGTACACAGTGAAATGAGACAACGTTTCTCCAGGACCCTGGTGCTTACACAAAACAACATATAACACAAACACAAGAGCACAATGCTGAGGACGAGACTAAGTTTGTCCTCGCTACATAAAGTGCATCGTGTGCAAACTGGTGCAAACAGCGCAATTTGTCCGGACAATGAAATTCTTTCTTTGCATTTACGCCATTTGGTAGACGCTCTTATCCAGAGCAATTGAGGGTTAAGGGCCTTGCTCAAGGGCCTTCTAGTGGCAGCTGGTGGTTGTGGTGGGATTTGAACCTGCAATCTGCCAGTCTAGAGGCCAAGGCGTTAACCACTGTGCTTCCACCTCCCATATCCCAGCGGGTTTGGAAGCTGGGTTCAGAGTGTAGGGTAAGCCATGATACACTGTCGCTTGACAGGCAGTGTAAAAAGGCCTTTAAGGCCTTGCTCAAAGAGTGGCAAGAGTGGCAGCTTGAAGATTTCCGGGGCTCGAACCCCCGACCTTCTGATCAGTAGTCCGGTGCCTTAACCCCTGAGCAACACCCCTCCCAATGTATTCAGCACTTCGACTTTTACCGGAGACTTTTAACGGATCTGCCACCTCTGGTTTACAAGTATTTTTATATATATTATATAATATTTATATCACCTTCACCCAGAGCTGAGCGATGTGTTGTATGAATTGATTTTTTTGTAGGCAAAATTCGATTTTAGATTGTGAACGGAGCAGGAAAATGGGTACGCTATTTTTTATTCTGTGTTTTTCGAGGGTGCCCGACGTCGAGGGTGCCCGACGCCTCCACATTCGACCCCAATAGTGGGATTTGAACCTGCCATCTTCTGGTTCTGTTTGGTTTCTGTTTCGTTCTAGTTGCCACAAATTTAGACACATTTTACAGCGGGGCTTTGGCTTGTTGAGCGTCTGAAGTTGCAAACAGAGAAACATTTCCATACGACTAATGAAACCCCCCCTGATGGGAAGAAACTCTTCGGATTCATCAGCTGCCATGTTGTATTTCGTATTTACATTACATTTACGGCATTTGGTAGACGCCCTTATCCAGAGCAACTTACAACTCAAGGGCCCACTAGTGGCAGCTTGGTCATGCTGGGATTTGAACCTGCCATCTTCCGGGCCACAGACCAATGCCTCAACGACCACGTCTACACCTCTTTCCGAAGTGTAATGCGGGTGAGGCGAAGAACTATGGAAGCCTGCTGTTCCAAACCAAGGTGAAATCATAAAATTGCTTTTCATATTTTCATTAAACCGTCGATTATGATTCCCGGCTCTACCGTTAACCCATCCAGCGTACCTTCCACTTCTTCAACATGCCCTTGAATGCATCTTCAACGTTCTCCTTCTGCCCGGTTTAAAAGTAGCCCAATTCTTTTAGATTATGTTTGGGCTGGAGTCGTTTCATGAACGCCAGGCACACGGTTGTATCCGTCATGAAGCCCCAACGGTTTGTGACATATATCGCTGCGACCAAGGACACATCGGGTTTTGAATGCGTTTCATCAAGCTTTCACCGCACAAGGTCAACAACATCGGCTTCTCTCTCACAAACGCCGACCCTGAAGAAGACTAAAGGAACAATCAATCCTGGGAATATAGATATGACCCGGAGAGTCGAATTTATATAACGAATTACAAAGAAGAATATGGGGCTTTTCTCATCTTCGCCACTTCCCCATCATATCACTCCACCAAGACATCGGAGGGTTTAGAACTCAGGTTGATAAGAGACGAGCCATCACGTTGTCTACAACCAAATTGGGACTGCAAACGTTTCCCCCAGTTATAACATGCAGTTCTGGAAGAGTTTAATAACCCCATTTCCATTGCTGGAGATGCTGCAGAGCTTCTACCATCTCCGGCTGCTCTTTACCTCCTTTCAAAGAATGAATAGAATAAGCCATTAATTACCCTGCATATAGGAAATCATTGCTGGGGTCAACCATGAAACACTGCCCCTGGTGAACTAAGGGGTATCTGTCATGTTGTACGGATTACTTTGTATCGAATGTCAGGGCTGGAGCCCATGACCTTCCATTTACATTTGGTAGACGCCCTAATCCAGAGCGACTTAGCAGTTGAAGGTCAAGGTACTTGCCCAAGTGCCCACTAGTGGCAGCTTGGGATTTTTGGGATTTGAACCTGCGATCTTCGTGTCTAGAGGCCTTAAGCACTGAGCCCTGACCACCTCCTATAATAGCAACCCAGAGACTTTACCAGCGAGCTCGCACCTACACACTTTGTAGGCCATAAATACACAAGTACAAAAATAACCTATAGGGCAGATTTAAGACCTCATGACTTATTTGTCATATATACATCTCAGCCCACTGAAATCGTTCCGTCGAATATCCCAGCTTGTTTGAAACCTGGGCCATAATTCGGCGCCCCCTGGAGTACAGAAGGTTTAAGGCCTTGCTCAAGGACCCAAGAGCTCGACCTTCTGATCAGTAGCCCTGCGCCTTAAATGGCAGATGGTATCAGATTGTTTTCAGAAAGCATTGGAAAAAGTAGATTTATGTCATTTGTCATAATCGATACATGACAATGACATTTCGGCGATACTCTGGTCAATCCAGGATCTTTTACCAAATGACGCCGTTTTTTGTTTATTATCTTCATTTAATCTTATTGAGGGGCACGGTGGCTTAGTGGTTAGCACGTTTGCCTCACACCGCCAGGGTTCGGGTTCGATTCCCGTCTCAGTCATGTGTATGTGTGGAGTTTGCATGTTCTCCCCGTGCCTCAGGGGGTTCTCCAGGTTCTCCGGTTTCCTCCCCGGTCCAAAAACATGCACGGTAGGTTGATTGGCACCTTGGAAAATTGTCCCTAGTGTATGAATGTGTGTGTGTGTGTGTGCGAGTGTGTTCCCTGTGATGGGTTGGCATTCCATCCAGGGTGTATCCTGCCTTAATGCCCATAGACGCCTGAGATAGGCACAGACTCCCCGTGACCCGAGGGAAGATCGGCTACAGCGGTAGAAGATGAATGAAAGAATGAATAATCTTATTGATGTCCAGATTCACTCTTTCATGTCATCTTAGACATATACGTATGTCGCTCTGCAGTTGTGCATAGATTTAATGATGACATACAAGTAGAAAATATCCTGCTTTAACACGAAACAGAAGCTGAGCCAGGATCGAAAACCTCATTTTGGCATAAATATTTCAAATAAAGCCACAGGGTCTTAATAGGCAACGTGTCCGTTTTAATCAATCCCCTGAAATGAACTTTTTATTCCTTTCCACTGAAGGGGATCTATTCACTCAGGATCATGCATTAATACAGCATACTTATTCATTGGACCAAAAAAGGTCCTGATGGGGCATACTGTGAATCAAATGTGTGAACTTTGTATTTATTTATTTATTTATTTTCCTTGCAGAGGAATACGTTTGATGATGATGGAGTTCTTTGGGGAAATTTCTGCATGTTCAGAATTAGGCAACACACATAGTGCTCATATCCTTCTTATTCAGATTACATTGAATCCCAGTATCATCAAGCTGCCACTGTTGGGTCCTTGAGCAAAATCCTTAACCTTCTGTGCTCCACGGGGGGGGAAAATGGGGGACCAGGGGGGGGGTGGTGGGTGGGGGGTGGATGGGCGCTGTATCATGGCTGACCCTGAAGAAAGAATTTCACTGTGCTGTAATGTATATGTGACAAATAAAGTCTTCTCTATTCTATTAACCACTACATAGCTGTGCATCCAAGAGGTCAGAAGCCTTGACCAGAGCATCGCCAAAATGTCATTGTCATGTAGTGTGGTGCTTTATTGGGCCGAATTCCTGTGTTGACCCCTGCCCCTGGTGAAACAGGACCATGGAGGAAGAATGGCACCAGGAGAGTTTGTGGAACGACAGTAAGAAAGAGAGAAATGCTCTGGGCAATGTGAAATATTTAGTCCTGCATTCATGTGTATGTTAATTAGCCAGTATCACCTTGTAACCCAAGACTGGATTCTCAATGAAGCTAAGAAAGGTACCTAGATGGATGACCTACTAGGAAACACTAGGTTGCTGCTGGAAGAGATGTTAGTGAGGGCCAGCAGGGGGTGCTTCCCCTGTGGTCTATGTGGGTCCAAGCACCGCAGTATAGTGACAGGGGACACCATCTTTCAATTGAGACGTTAAACTGAGCCTTTATGTACTCTTTAAAAATCTTTAAAAAGAGTAGAGGCGTGTCCTCGGCATCCCGGCCAAATCCCACCCATTGACCTCCGACCATCACGGCCCTCTTAACAGTCCCCATATCTACTGACTGGCTTCATCATTCTGTCTCCTCTCCACCAGAAAGCTGGTGTGTAGTGGGAGTCCTGGTGCACTATGGCTGCCGTCGCATCGTCCATGTGAATGCTATACATCCCCCTCTCACAATGTAAAGTGATATGTGTGTCTAGATAAATGTAATGAATTCTTATTATTAATTATTATTAATTATTATGAATATAGTTTTTAGTCATATCATATCTGTATTTGATAACAGTCGGCTTTGACCCTAAAATTTCTCCAAATTATTAACAGGGCATCGAAAGTTGATTGGTAAAAATCTATAAGAGTAGTTTTTCCAGCTTGTCCACCCGCTGCAATTACGAGAGCGGCCACTAGAGGTGAATCAGCGGCACTGCATGCTGCTTGTTTTTACATGCGAGACTGCATGCTTTATTTGTCATTTAGCCCAATTTCGTTATCCAGTACTGTTGTAAAGAAAGGAAAAATGCTATGAATGGACCCCAGCAATAGGACATCTGAAGAGATCCAGGTGTCAAACAACATCTGTGGGATGTTCTGGAGAAATGTTCTCAAAAAAATGGGACATTATTAGACGGGTGGATTTTACGTTATGGCTGGCGTACATTTAAATTCACATTTTATGGAATCTGCCAGACATTTTAATCCTTCTAAAGTGCTTTGAATTCAGTCAATTCGTCAATAAATCCATCGGTTCGTGAGGACCCAGATTAAGAATCCCATCTGTCCAAACCTCTGTTGTGTATACAAATACCCGAGTGTGACATTATGACTAAATCCCGCTTGCTTTCACCTACCAAGAGAAATTGCGAAATGATTTGCATTTCGACTGCGAGGCTTTGCAGGATAAATATTTACCTTCCTCGGCTGGAAGTCGTACTTCACGCAGTGCTGGAAGCCTTTGCCTTTGGATTTGAGTGATGTCACGATCAAGCAGTTACCCACGAAATGAGCCGAATAACCCACGCCTTTACATGTCCGAAAGCTAGAGAGAGAGAGAGAGAGAGAGAGAGAGAGAGAGACATAGCATCGTATTTTGAAACATTAAAATCCATTCAGTAAACCGGAACAATGTCGGTTTGCACAACATTACCGCTGAGAGCAGCGTTCTCTGTAAAAGTCAAAATAATTAGATTGCTAATGATCCGGTAAAGCCCTGGGGATAAAGCACCCACACCTTCTCACCGCATCCCACGCGTGTCGAAATCATTGATCACGGCCACTGCTGCTGGAATTCCAAATCTCTCTCTCTCTCTCTCTCTCTCTCTCTCTGTATTTTGCAAAGTGCTAATATATGCGCCTTTAAGCTCGAGTGCCAAGCGCATTCAATTTGCTCTATCGCAGTGATTCATGCGCCACAGAGCAAACAGCCTGTTTGACCAGGCTTAAGAGTTTTATATACTGGAGATTTGCACCGAGCAAATAATCAATCCTCCGAGGCACCGGACGACGGATTTGCGTTTATGCACAAACTGGATTTTTTTCTGCCACACAGGCATGTCTTATTCTTCCAAGATTCGGGCCATCAAAATGTCGAATCTAGCAAAAACTCCTAGAACGATTCATTCAATCGTTTTTTTTTTTTTTTTTTTTCATTTTCTACCACTTTCTCTCGCGGGGCTTCGGACATCAAGGCAGGACACACCCTGGATGGAATGCCAACCTCAGTGCCTCAGGGTTTTTTTTCTCCGGGTTCTCCGGTTCCCCCTCCTGGTCCAAAAACATGCACGGTAGTTTGATGAGTCTTTAGTGGTGGTCTTTATTTCTTTCAATTGTGGCCCGGCGCTTTTCTTCCCTCGTACACGCGCCGGGACACGCCCACAGTCTCGCGGTTTGGGTTTCCACTCAGGGGTCAGCTTGCTTTCCTACGCCGTCCTCCCGACTCTCCCGCAGATCGGGACGCTTCCGTCCCTTGCAGGCTGGCATGCCATTTTGTCCCAGGGTGCCCGAGTGCCCTCACCCAATGACACTTCCGTTTTCCAGCTCCCGCCGTGCTTGTCCCCTTTCGGCGACTTTCCACCTTTCCACTGTGCTATCCACTCTCAAGCGCACTGATTTACTCTCATCAGGTGTTTCTTACCTGCTCCTTCCGTCCGGCTCCGCTCTCACACTCATTAATCCACTCTTCTCGGGTCACGGGGAGTCTGTGCCTATCTCAGGCGTCTATGGGCATTAAGGCAGGATACACCCTGGATGGAATGCCAACCCATCGCAGGGCACACACACACACATTCACACACACACATTCATACACTAGGGACAATTTTCCATCCAAGGTGCCAATCAACCTACCGTGCATGTTTTTGGACCGGGAGGAAACCGGAGAACCCGGAGAAAAAACCCCCTGAGGGGGAGAACATGCAAACTCCACACACACACACACGGCTGAGACGGGAATCGAACCCGGAGCCTGGCGGTGTGAGGCGAACGTGCTAACCACTAAGCCGCCGTGCCTATAATTCTCCATATAAGAATTAGTAAAAGAATTGTGTGTGTTTCTTATACTAATCCTTTCTACAGCAACATCTCGTTCGCACGGTCTCCTAACGATAAAATCTAAATGTAATAATAAAAACGAATTAAAAACAAAAAGTGCTATTTTGTGGGAGAATACAATTATGCCAGGCTGATAGATTTCCCGGTCGGGTCTCGTCTGTCCATCCTCATTCATCTTAATGATCCTATCAGGGGACATCCAGGGGATCCGTGTCTCTATATTTGGTGAGCATCCACCTTCACATTGTCACACCCTGCTGTTCTGGTGACGCTCAGCTCAACCTGAATCTTTCCTTCGGGTTCGGCACAGATCTCAGCACGTCTTGTCATTGGACGGCATCTCATCAGCCCAACTGAACTGCCGTGTAGAAGGACGGATATAGACATGGGTATAACCTGGTGTGACCACGTGACCTCTACATATTGATCCGAAATACTGTTGTAGGATCTGCCCGAGTTCGCCCATAGTACGGTATTGTATAGTCAGTGTTGGGGAGTAAGCTGTTACATGTCATGCACGTCATTTTATTACAAAATAAATGTAACAGTAATAAGTCAATATAAACTTTTATATTTACATTAAATGAAATTACAGTTACGTATGAAAATGTGAAAGATTTCATGTCAAATCAGTGCTTTAGGCGACATTTTTTGTTTTTTTTTGAAACTTGTTTTCTTAGAATGGTAACTTAAAGCGCCCCCTAGTGGACAAATGAAAGTAATCAAATGTAACCAGTTACTTAATTTTTATAGTCATTATATGCTACGTATTACATTTTTGAACGATGGGTCATTTGCAATCTGTAATCTATTACATTTCCAAAGTCCTAGCACTGTTTACATGTAATGGCGTTGCGTAATTTAATTACAAAATAAATGTAACGGTAATTTGTTACAGTTACTGAGATAAAAATGTGTAATTAAATTACGGTTATGAAAATTTTAAAGATTACAAATAGGGTTACAATCTGAACAATTTCTTTAAAAACCTAGGATACGTTGAATGAATAATAATAATAATAATAATAATAATAATAATAATAATAATAATAATAATAATAACAATAATGTACTGCTCTTTTGTGGCAAGGTTGGGGATATGGCTTTGTTGTGTCTGCGCTTAAAAATTAAGTAAATATAAACTTTTATATTTACATTAATGGTATTTGGAGCTCGCCCTTATCCAGAGTGATTTACAAGTAAGCGATAGAGGTTTAAGGGCCTTGCTCAAGGGCCCACTAGAGGCCAGAGGCCAATGCCTTAAGCACGGAGCGACCACCTCCCCTGCGTTGAGTTACTACTGTAAGGTTGCACTATTTATGACATTTAGAATTTTATATTTCTCATTTGTAATCTGTAATCTATTACATTTCCAAAGTAACCTTCCCAACACTGTGTCTTCTAACCTTTAAAAAAAACCACACAATTGGCACACATTTTGATAAAATCAAGGCGAAGGGGCACGGTGGCTTAGTGGTTAGCACATTCGCCTGACACCTCCAGTTCGGGTTCGATTCCTGTCTCGGTCATGTGTGTGTGGAGTTTGTGCATGTTCTCCCCGTGCCTCAAGGGGTTTTTCTCCGGCTTCTCCGGTTTCCTCCCGGTCCAAAAACATGCACGGTAGGTTGATTGGCACCTTGGAAAATTGTCCCTAGTGTATGAATGTGTGTGTGTGTGTCCTGCGTGGGTTGCCATGGGTTGGCATTCCATCCAGAGTGCATCCTGCCTTAATGCCCATAGACGCCTGAGATAGGCACAGACTCCCCGTATTCGGGCCCTACAGAGTCCTGGATCGCTACTACCGTTACACTGCTTACGGTCAGACGTACGAGCGCGTACACATGTTTACATTTACAGAATTTGCCAGACGCCCTTATCCAGAGCGACTTACAACTGAGCAATTGAGGGTTAACGGCCTTACTCAAGGGCCCATTAGTGGCACTTTGGTGGTGGTGGTGGGGTTTGAACCTGTGATCATCTGGTCCACAGTCTTTCAGTGAGTCAAAAGCAATGACGTTCTCAAAAAACAAAGGGAAGTTGATGTTGAGTTTTGGAGATGTGGAAAATAGGCATTTATTCTTCCTGCATTGAACTGTATGCGGAGGAGTGGTGTGTGTGTGTGTGTGTGTGTGTGTGTGTGTGTGTGTGTTGCGGTTGTCAGGAACATGAAACGCCATTACGGCACAAAACATTTGAAGAAACGAGTCAGTACGAGCGATCTACGCGGGTTTTCTCTCACTGACAGCCCTTTAACGAGTATATGAGTGTGTTAAGAAAACATTACAAACCCTTTACAGATGGGGAAATAGTAAAGGAGTGCATGGAGGCTGCGTGTGAAACACTTGTAGATGGGAAGGAAAGACACGGACTGAGAGAAAAAAAAATGAAAGAATCAACACTTGATGTGGCGGAAACTACAACAGCTTCAGGAAGATCTGAAATATTATTAATTTTTATATATATCTATATATATCTATATAATATATATATATATATATATATATATATATATATATATATATATATATATCTCATACATACACATACACATACATACACATGCAGTGAAATACTTCTTACGACTGTCCAACACAAGAAAATATAAATATAGTGCAGACATTTCTAATAAATAAAAAATATAAAATATCAAATAAAAATAGTGTGTGTTATTAAAGAAATAGGAATGAAGTAAGAATATGGATAAGAATTAACGTTAAAGTATAATGGTGGATGGTTTATGTGTGACGGATACGGGCAGTGTAATAAAGTGGTGTGTGTAGGTGTGTACAAATGTGCAATGTCCTTGTAATGTCTTTGTATGTATATATATATATATATTTATATATATAGATATATATGTCATAGATATAGATATCTATATATATATATATATATATATATATATATATATATATATATATATATATATATATATATATAGGGGCACGTTGGCGTAGTGGTTAGCACGTCTCGGCCATGTGTGTGTGGAGTTTGTATGTTCTCCCCGTGCCTCAGGGGTTTTTTTTTCTCCGGGTTCTCCGGTTTTCCCTCCTCCGGTCCAAAAAACATGCACGGTAGGTTGATTGGCACCTTGGAATATTGTCCCTGGTGTGTGAATGTTGTGTGTGTGTGTGTGTTTGTGTCCTGCGATGGGTTGGCATTCCATCCAGGGTGTATCCTGCCTTAATGCCCATAGACTCCTGAGATATGACACAGACTCCCCGTGACCCGAGGGAAAATGGATAAAGCCTTTACCTTTACTTGCCATCCAAAGTATTCGGATTTATTACAGCTTTAATGTCCCTATTACCTTTTTAATCAACTCAGTTTATATAAAACGACTCGAATGTTACTCTTAACACATTCATAGAATGATATTAATGACTCAAACACTGATTATTCATTGCAATGATCATGAGCCCAAAGCATTTTTTGTTTTCTTATTTCAAATAAATACATAATAAAGTAAAATGCTTGATCATTATAAGGTCACATTTATCCCTGAGGGGGGGAAAGGAAAGGATTTTGAATGCCATTACACTGGCCATTTGAGTCGTACAAGGCTAATAACAATCCTCCATGAGCGCCTGCGTTTGTTTGGTGCACTTAAAATGGGAAAAAAATAAATAAATAAAAAGTGTTGTTCTTTTTATTTGTAGCACACTGAGCTGAGAAAATGGCAAATGTTTTGCTTCTTATGCTGCCTGGCAATTACAGGGCTTTATTTTCTTTTCCCTACTACATTGTAATTGGCACAGCGAAACATCATCATAAAAAAAAACACACACACACACACACACACACACACACACACACACACACACACACACACACACACACACGGGCTCCTGACTGATCCGCACTTTAGACGGCTGCTAAGCACTGAACCAGGCTCGCTCGCACTTTGGCTAAGTGTGCAACATTCATCAAACCCCCCCCACGCCCCCTCGCTGTCGTTTTTCTCACCGTCGCCCCGACAACATTTTTTTGCTTTTAATCAAAACACCTCAAACAGGATCGACTGTAAAGCGCCGAAACAACACGAGGGCGCGTCGAGTGTCACTTGCAAATAAGGCTAGAAAAGAAGGAAAAAGTGCGCGAGTGTGTGAGTAAGGAAATGACGCGATCCAAGTTTCGCAAAGACACAAAATGTAGAAAATGGCAAGAATAACACACTGGGCTGGAAACAAATCTGATGAAGATGGATCCTAAAGTGTGTTATTTCCATACTATAGCACATTCCCAAGGGCTTCGTTTATTTATTTGTTTATTTATTAAAGAATAATGCATACTTGTTCTGTAATATTGTGGACCAAAATGAGTTGTTATTTACGTATATTTTCATTTTACATATTTTATTAAGGGAAATTCTATTCCTTCTGTCTTCTGATCAGCCCTGATACATTTACATTTACATTTACGGCACTTGGCAGACGCCCTTATACGCCGTCCCCCGGAGCACAAGGGGTTGAGGGCCTTGCTTAAGGACCCAATAAGCAGCAGTTTGGTGATACCGGGGCTCGAACCCCTGACCTTCCGATCATTAGCACAGCGCATTAAACTGATGAGCACACCCCTCCCCGAAATTCTTCATAGAGCAGCCATGTCACTCTGTAGCCCAAGACTGGTTGCCCACTGAAGCTAAGCAGGGATGAGCCTGGATAATACCTGGATGGGAGACCACCTACTGGTAGAGGTGTTAGAGTGGCCAGCAGGGGGCGCTTACCCAGTGGTCTGTATGGGTTCTAACACCCCAGTATAGTAGCGGGGGGGACACTATACTGTCAAAAAAAAAAGCGCCGTCTTTTAGATGAGACGTTAAAGCGAGGTCTCTCCGTGGTCCCAGGATGTCTTTGGAAAAAGAGTAGAGGCGTGTCCTCGGCATCCCGGCCAAATTCCCCCATTGGTCTCCAACCATCACGGCCTCCTAACCGTCCCCATATAACTACTTACTGGCTTCATCATTCTGTCTCCTCTCCACCAGTAAGCTGGTGTGTGGTGGGAAGTTCTGGTGCACTATGGCTGCCGTCGCATCATCCAGGCGGTGGATGAGGAGATCCCCCTCTCATAATTTAAAGCGCTTTGAGTGTCCAGAAAAGCTCTATATACATGTAATG
>JACRUU010000026.1:15521981-15549481 GCA_030449085.1 Kryptopterus vitreolus
AACAGATGTTTGACGTCTTTCTTCTTTTCTTTTCCTTTTCTTTGTCCTTTCTGACGTTCCCGTTCCGGAGAGACGGTTTATGTGTTCCCGAGGTCGGATTACGGATTTGACACGGATTCGTTCCGTAATTAGCGTTCCTCGTCCTCATTTTTCCCCCCTTCTTTCCCTTCTTGTCGTTATCTAATCTTTTAACGATCCGAACTTTTTAGTCGCTCCGTCAAAAATAGCGGAAGGACATTACGTCATGAGGACGGGTTTCCCATTCGGTGTCGTTTTCTTTCGCTCCGTCTCCGGCATTTTTTCCCTTTTCCGAAGTTTCCTTTATACGACATTATATATCTACGTCCAGCAGCTTCGAGACGACGTCCGACGAAGAGAATTAAATGCACACCTATTTCGGCATAAATTGCTTGCGGAGGGATCGTATAATGAGCAGGCGTGTGGAACGTAGCCGTGTTATAAAGGCAGAGAGAGAGAGAGAGAGAGAGAGAGAGAGAGAAAGGGAGAGGGGAAAAAAAAACGTCGGAAGCCCTCGCAGCACGGGTTAGCGCAGCTCGGAATCCCTTAAATACGCCGCTATTAAAAACGCAGCGCAAATACGGAACTGTAATCGACACATTTGCATTCCCGAAAAAACGGGGTTCGGAGACACTTGTTTACCGAGCTTCTATCAATGCTTAGAGGCTTGTGTGTGTGTGTGTGTTTGTTTTTGTAAATTGCTGCAAGTGAGAGAAAGAGAGAGAGAGAGAGAGAGAGAGAGAGAGAGAAATAAGATATTAGCAAAACACATCGACGCGCACGAATACAAATGGGTTTGAACAGGGCGCACAAAGTTACGCACGCAAAGTTACGGCAATGACGCAACTTTGTTGACGAACTAACGAACGGAGGCTAATAGCGTTTTGTGTCTTCCTTCTTTCTCTTTCGCTCGTTCGCTCACTCTATTTCTCCTCCTGTCTTCTCTGTTCACTACTTCAAAGGCTTTTACATCCACATGCCCTCAGGTCCCCACCAAACACACACACACACACACACACACACACACACACACGGGTTTTGCTTCATGCGTCCTGGGACTTCCGCTGATAAAACACGAAGCTCCCGGGCTATTTATGTAGGCGTTAATTACCCACAAGTCTCTACACCGAGCATTCTTTCACTCCTCCGATTAACACGCGCTCTCACTCTTTCCCTGCGGAGATATCCACCTCGGAACCCCGAGCGCTCCGCCCACCATCGCCTTCGTTTAATCAGCAAACTCTGACCTAAATCTCATTAATGTTAACTAATCCCCTATATCATCGAAAGCCATTAGCCTAGCTCAACGCGCTACAGGAGGACGGGAAAAAACGAAAAAAAAAAAACGGATTCAAGGACGTCGACGTCTGACACTAAGTACGTTAATCCTCTTTAAACATTCCGGCTGTTTTTGTTTGTGCGTTTTTAATGGCAGATGTGTGAAGGTAAACAACTCACCAGTACAGGTAAGGTTTGTCCTTGTCCACGTTGATGTTGTTCAGGGGATCCATGCGGAACCAGGTGTTGAGACTGAAGCCGTTCTGGTAAGGCCACTTGGCGATGGGAGGTAAAGCAATCGCCTGGGAGAACAAGCGACATAATGTTTTATATCAGGGCTGTCGAAGTTAAGGCGTTATTAAGAAGAAGAAACGAATAAAGAAACGTTCAGTGCATCCACTTACGCTTCCTAAATTTCCCCGCCTACTAGCTGCGCATTCACAACAGGTATGATCTCCTCACTATATTAGCGTATATATTACTGTATGGAACCTGACGCAAGCGCATCGCATTCCCAAATCCGTAAAACGCAATGCGCTTCCGTATAACCTAAACACCGTATCACCAGTTTATATGGAAAAGCAACCGGAACACAATTCTTAAAGGAGCCACGTCCCATATTTTACAATTAAAACCACCACTAAACAAAATAACATTGGAATGAACAAGAAATTCATATTTAAAGAATCGTTTCCAAAATAAATATTAAATAATCAATAATTTTATTTAAGGGAGAGATTTTGAGAGAAATGTATATTATTACATCATCTACTACAGTTAGTTACAGTATTATTATGTGGTACATTGAAAAGTTAACTTATGGCAGTCTGTGTCTATCACAGGCGTCTATGGGCATTAAGGCAGGATACACCCTGGATGGAATGCCAACCCATCACAGGACACACACACTCACACACACACACACACACACACATTCATACACTAGGGACAATTTTCCAAGGTGCCAATCAACCTACCGTGCATGTTTTTTGGACCGGGAGGAAATGGGAGAACCCGGAGAAAAACCCCCTGAGGCACGGGGAAGAACATGCAAACTCCACACACACACATGGCCGAGACGGGAATCGAACCCGGACCCTGGAGGTGTGAGGCGAACATGCTAACCACTAAACCACCCTGCCCCTATTATTATTATTATTATTATTTATTTTTTTATTTTTTAATACAACACAGAACATAATCTGAGTTTGTTCAACACATTTCCTATTGGATGTCTGCATGTGTTATAATGGAGCCCAGCACATAAAGGAAGCCTGGCCCGATGGAGAAAACGCTGCATATGGAGAGCGAGACGTATAATCAAAGACGCCTCAAACCCAAACATGGACTATTTATTCGTCCTCTCCTCTACCATCTGCTAAACGATACAGGAGGTTTCACTGCAGACAGACCCAGGAACGATCTCTTCCCAGCAGGTTGCAGGATTTTTCAACTATAAACTCAAAGGATATATATATATATATATATATATATATATATATATATATATATATATATATATATATATATATATATATATATATATATATATATATATATATATATATAACTTTGGAAACTATTCTTTTATTATTAATTTATTGTTAATTGTATCATTTCTTGCTAATGTGAATGGAAGTTTGTTGTAGCGGTTGTTTTAATTATTAAATATGCTTTGTGGCTCCTTTAAGAATTATGTTCCGGTTTTGGTTGCTTACTACTAGCACCTAGTAAGGGAGGGGGTGTAGCTCAGTGGTCTAAGGTGCTGGGCTGCTGATCGGCAGATCCGGGTTCGAGCCCCGGTATGGCCAAGCTGCCGCCCTTGGGTCCGTTGAGCAAGACCCTTAACCTCTCTGTGCTCCAGGGGGCGCCGTATCATGGCCGACCCTGCGCTCTGACCCCAACTACCAACAACAAGCTGGGATATGCGAAGAAAAGAATTTCACTGTGCTGTAAATGTATATGTGACAAATAAAGGCTATTCTAGTTGGTGTAAATGGGGGAAATTTAGGAAGTGTGAGTGAATGAATGATTGTTAGGGTTAGGGTCCTACATAGTACAGGAGTTTCTTTGAAATCCAAAAATCTCCTGTTTAACGAAATGACGGATTTCTTAATATTTATTTTACTCTGAAAATTATTCCTTTAATATTCATTTCTTGTTCATTTCAATGCAAATTCTTAGTGGTTGTTTTAATTGTAAAATACGGGACGTGGCTCCTTTAAGAATTATGTTCCGGTTTTGGTTGCTTTCCATATAAACTGGTGATACGTTTAGGTGTCATACGCTAATATACGCTAACATAGTGAGGAGCTCATGAATATGAATATGCAGTAGGCATAATCGGGGGACATTTAGGAAGCGTCAGTGGATTTTATTAATAAAACACATCTATCACTTCTTTTATATTCCATCTTAACATGACAAAGCGGTAAACGCGGCTGAGGAAAGGTCAAATCTGAAATCATCTGGGAACGACACGGACTGAAGGTTTTTTTTGTTCTTCATTCACCAACACAATGTCCGCTCCCTCGGACATGAATAAAATTAGAATTTAGACCTTAAAATGGGTTTGCTTGAACACGTTATTAACCCAACAATGCACCTAGATATAGCGCAGCGTCACTGTGACTTCTCACTTCGTCCCGGAAATACGGTGCGTTTTGTTCGCACGTGAAACCGCGAAGAAATCCAAAGCACTAGCATTAACCGCTAACCGGGACGTGGCTAACGTCAGCGCTACTGAATGTTTAGGGTTTTATGCACAGATTCAAGAATTTCTATTACAAGGAGACGAAAGAATGAAGAGAGAGTGAAAGAATGAAGGATGGAAGGACTGGAGACACTTCCATCCATCCATCCATCTTCCTCCGCTTATCCGGGACCCGGTCCTGGAGACACTTTATTACTATAATTATTTTTATTATTATTTATTATTATTATTATTTATTATTATTATTATTATTTATTATTTTTCAATTTATTTAAATACTTTCATTTGTGCCAATTTCATTATTATACAAAAAAAATGTTCACCATTAATTTAATGTATTCGGTTTCATTTTTTATGAATATATTATTTTAGATATTATTTAACCATGCCAGCATTTTATTGAAATTTGTTTTAAAATAGTATACTGCTGATGTTCATAAATGTTAATATATACATTATATATTATATATATATATATATATATATATATATATATATATATATATATATATATATATATATAATATAATATAATAATAATAATAATATAGAGATTGGAAGCAGGACTAGACCAATTTCAATAAGTGTAAATGTTATGTGTGTGTATGTATATATATATATATATATATATATATATATATATATATATATATATATATATATATATATATATATATATATATACATATATATATATATATATATATATATATATATATATATATATATATATATATATATATATATTATATATACCCACACACACACACACACACGTGGGGCACGTGGTGTGGCATAGTGGTTTTTGCCTCACACCGCCAGGATCCGGGTTTCGATTCCCGTCTCGGCCATGTGTGTGTGGAGTTTGCATGTTCTCCCCGTGCCTCAGGGGTTTTTTTCTCAGGGTTCTCCGGTTTCCCCCCGGTCCAAAAACATGCACGGTAGGTTGATTGGCACCTTGGAAAATTGTCCCTAGTGTATGAATGTGTGTGTGAATGTGAGTGTGTGTGCCCTGCGATGGGTTGGCATTCCATCCAGGGTGTATCCTGCCTTAATGCCCATAGACGCCTGAGATAGGCACAGACTCCCCGTGACCCGAGGGAAGATCGGATAAAGCGGTAGAAGATGAATGAATGAATGAATATACACACACACACACACACATCTACACTTATTGAAATTGGTCTAGTCCTGCTTCCAATCTCTATATTATATTAAAATGTATACGTTTATTTATATTTATTTATTTATATTAAATTATAAAATGTCAAATCATTCATTTTTAACAGTAAGATCAGACTCCATATTCCACATATTATAGTTCTTGTAATACACATTTCGGCAATCCATCCCAAACTGGACCTGCACTTGGCCCCATTCCATTTTTTAACATTTTTTTTTGTACCTAATATTGTATTTGTACAGGATTACATGTAAATATACATCAAAGAACAGATATTCCAACATTTGCTGTTATTTTTTCCAAAACCTAAAAACAACACACAACAAATAATAATAAATAAATAAACAACAACAACCAAACATCACTAGTGCAATCCTACACTTAATATCATACAGTGCGTTAATATGCATATAGATAACCTCTAAATCCACAAAGAGAACTGGAGGCCAATGGGCTCTTAATAAACTCCAGTTTTAAAAGCGCACCTACATCTACATTCGTTTTCCCTGCGTGACTTGTGTAGCATTGCAATGCTTTAATCCCCTACAGCGCACCTTCATAACCTCTCGCCTCGACTACTTCAATTCTCTCCTCATTGTTTTTCCTGCCAAAACGATTCTCGAAACTCCGAAATACTTCGGAAACTGAACTTCTAAACTTCTCACTGCTCGCACTGCATCTCCTCCACACCTTCCACACAGAATATATCCCCACATCCACTGCATCCTAACCACATCCGACGACGGGTTTATTTTTACCTTTACATGTATTAACGACTGACAAAATGTTGGTGTTTTATATAATAGCAGATAATATCCAAGGAGAAAGATGATGGTTTGTATTCTTCCGTCGTAACGGGACGATAAACGCCTTATGATGAATTATGATTGCAAATGTTTCTCTAAGGTGAGGTTTATTATTGATTTTTCCTATAAGGTGAGGTGTAAACTACTGCGAGACAAGAGAGAAAGAGAGAGATCTGAAATAAGCTTAGCAAAATGCTAAATTATTAACGTGTTAGAGCACTTCAACGGCACTTTACATAAGCGCATCGCATTCCCAAATCTGTATTATGGAATAAAGCACTTTTTTTTCTTCCGTATAACCTAAACGTATCACCAGTTTATATGGAAAAGCAACCGGAACAGAATTCTTAAAGGGGCCACGTCCCATATTTTACACTTAAAACCACCACTTAACAAAGTAACATTGAAATGAACAAGTAATTCATATTAAAAGAATCATTTCCAGAGTAAAATATATATTAAATAATCAACAATACAGGATTAGAAACATAGTATTAATTTATGGTAGAGACCGAAAATGTGCAATTAATCATGAGTTAACTTACCGTATGGAACCTGACGCAAGCGCATCGCATTCCCAAATCTGTATTACGCAATAAAGCACATTTTATCTTTTGTGAATGCAATGCGCTTCTGTATAACCTAAACATATCACCAGTTTATATGGAAGAGCAACCGGAACACAATTCTTAAAGGAGCCACGTCCCATATTTTACACTTCAAACCACCACTAAACAAAGTAACATTGAAATGAACAAGAACTTAATTCATATTAAAAGAATAATTATAATAATATTAAAATAAGAAATTCATATTAAAAGAATCATTCCAGAGTAAAATAATTATTAAATAATCAATTTTATTAAAGGGAGATTTTGAGACAAATGTATAGAATTATAACATCGGTTACAGTTACAGTATTAGAAACGTAGTATGAATTTATGGTACGGAGAAAACGTGTGATTAATCACGAGTTAACTCGTAGTGATTAATCATGCGATTAATCGGGATTCAAATTTGTAATCTATTAATAGCCCTACACAACGCGTTTCAGGACTTTAGAATAGCCTTTATGTGTCACATATACATTACAGCACAGTGAAATTCTTTTCTTCGCATATCCCAGCTTGTTGTTGGTAGTTGGGGTCAGAGTGCAGGGTCAGCCATGATACGGCGCCCCATGGAGCACAGAGGGTTAAGGGTCTTGCTCAAGGACCCAAGGGCGGCAGCTTGGCCATACCGGGGCTCAAACCCGGATCTTCCGATCAGCAGCCCAGCACCTTAGACCACTGAGCTACCCCTTCCCTTACCCCCCTCCTTTCGACTGGTCTCGTGCATGAATACAAACGGCCTCGAACAGTATGAGGATAAACGACAAGTTTTTTACGCGCACAAAGTTTACAGCCGTGACGCAACTTCTTGCACTAAATTCAGTGTTTTTCTTTCTCTTTCACTCACTCGCCCTCTTCTCTCTTTATGTAATATTTATGAAAGACGTGCATTGCGAATGCTTTATGAAGTCCACCACAGGGCACGCTACTTCATAAAGTATCATTCATTGATTAAAAAAATAATCATAATAATAAAAAAATCATGGAAAAGTAGACAAATGGACCACTTTGGACGTAAATTTCTTCGCCCTGTGATCAATTAAACGATTTCATTCCTCATTTTCATGGACGAAACTGACTGAAAGGCAATCATAATGGTGGAAAAAACAACAACAACAACAACAACAACTAGTGTAGAAAGTGTATTGTGGATTATGTTGGACTCACAGCAGCACTGCGACCCGGGAAGTTGAAGAAAGCGTCCGGTCCGTGTCTCTGTGGCATCTGATTCAGGACAGTTAGCAGCTTTACCGCGTGTCTCGGCTGCACAAAGGACATACAATAGAAACGATTTAATACGACTGATATATAAAGTGATATATAAAGTAATTATCAGTGTATACACTATATATACAGTATAATGTACACTACATTATATATATATATATATATATATATATATATATATATATATATATAAAATGTACACTGAATACACTGTATACACATAATATACACTGATAATTACAAAAATATTACAAAAGTAATATTAAGTATTAGTAATAAGTTGTTTTGTAGCTTGTAAAGGCTTAAATAGCTGATTTATAGTGTCAGTTGAGCAAAAATACCAAAAACATAATGCCATCTATTTTTCTAAAAAGAGTAAAAAGAGTAGATTTGTGAACTACACACACACACAAATAAATGTGAGGTTTTATTTGCTACGAGACAACAACAAAAAATGTAAACAAATAAACCTGTGCATGGAGAATGAGCTGCCTAGAGGCAGCTTTTTAGCAATCGTATAACTTTCACGTACACACATCGTTGTTGAAATATATATATTACAATCGTCTAATAATAAGAGTCGAATTGTCTATTAATAATAATAATAATAATCAGAATACCCCCTCACAACTCTGACTGCTGGAGCACTCCACAGGATAGAGGACACCGTACGGGTTCGAAAGCAATAGCTGTGTAGGCGATGTCTTTACTGTGGCGAGTACCCGCGTCGATACCCTGGCAATAGCCCACGCTCCGACCCCGACGGGAAGTCGATATCGGCGCGAGCCGCACTCGTTCCGCGGCCGGATGCTCTTCTGCTCCGTGAGATTGTCACTAACTGATATAAGAGAATCGAATCTTACCCACAATCCTCCTTCTCCTCTGAGCATACTGAAGAGTAGCTTCAGCTCCTTCACAGTGATACTGTAGCTGGCCAGGACTCCCAGCATGTCGACCAGCAGGTCTGAGAGAGGGAGAGAAAAAGAGAGAGAATAGTAATATGATCGACAGTTCGGTTCTTCAATGTAGGATTATATATTACCAAAATTATATTATATTATAAAAAAAAATATATATATATATATATATATATATATATATATATATATATATATATATATATATATATTATATATGATAATATAGTAATATAGAAGTAGCTCTGGAAATCTGCATTTTAAAAAAAATACAAAAATCCAATTTAAATCCAAGTTTTTTTATTTTTATTGGCTTATTTTTATTGCCAACGTTTATATATACATTTACGACATGTGTCAGACGCCCTTATGCAGAGCAACGAACAACTAAGCAATTGAGGGTTAAGGGCCTAGAGGCAGCTTGGTGGTGGGATTTGAAACCTGCGACCTTCTGGTCCAGAGCAAATGCCTTTATATTTATATTTATATTTATACTATAAGACATATTCTGTCCCAATATATATTATATATATATATATATATATATATATATATATATATATATATATATATATATATATATATATATATTATATATATAGATATATATATATATATATATATATATATATATATATATATTTTTTTTTTTTTTTTTTTTTAGCGAGAGAGATAGACAATACATCGAATATCCACATTAGTATCAGAATAATTCCCTTGGCATATATTACATTTATACTTCACAATATCTGTATATATAAAAACAGGGATTATTTGTTTGTTTTTTTTTTTTATTCTGACGTAAATTAGTTGTTTATGCAGGCTAGATAAAAATAGACACCAAGGCCAGTGCCTTCAATCTGAGCACACAATCTAATTCACCAGCTTAAACAGCATCCTGTGCCGTGAAACTCCATGAGCCATTAGTAGCCTCGGCCCTTTTGTTCATCTGCCCAAAAATCTGGTAGGTGTCTCGTCCCAAAACAAACAACCGAACCATTTGTGGCATATCTGGGAAAGACTGGGGAAGAAAATGAAAAAAAGAAAGTACTGTCGGGGGGAAAAAATATCAGCCATTGTAGTCTTTCATAGTCATAGTCAAGGATATGATACGTATCAGCACTGCGGGCAAACCAGGGTTTATAAAGCTGCCTGTAGGCAAGCCATAACAACCCTGATATGACTTGTCAATAATGTTCCACTCAGAAACAAACTGTCATAGAAGTTATTACATATAACATAATCCATGATCACAAACAACCACCTGTGGACAAACTGAACCTGCGAGCTACGCCTCAGTCTTATATATACTATTTATTTTATTAACATTTGTTGATGCATTTTTTACACAAAATATTTTGTTTGTACTCTGAAACAATGGCTGTTTTTGTTTTTGTACAAAATTTCGGTCCAATTTTAATACAACTTTAATAAAACGGTGTCATTTGCCGATTACACAGTAATACACAGTATTTTAAAATAATGATTAAATATAATAATCGTTAAATCGTCAAAGATAACCATGTGACCAATTTAATTATAGCTTAAACATCAATTTAGACACATTACATACAAGACATTTTTCTAAGATATATATATATATATATATATATATATATATATATATATATATATATTATATATATAAATAATATATATATATCTGTCTTAGAAAGTTAGTAACGTGTATATATATATATATATATATACTACGTGTATATACTATATATATATATATATATATATATATATATATATATATATATATATGTTGTTTTGGTTTTTTTGTATGTGTATATATATATATATATTCAGTACTTCAGCAGTGAACAAAATGTATCTATATTTTGATTAGATACGTGATTTATATCATAATTTCATTTCAAAGAACACGATCGAGAAGTTTCCATGTAGAAAATGAACCGATGAGGAAATATGAAAATATGCACATCAATTACACGTTGACGGAGCAAATAAAAACAGGTCATGGGGATTTGTCATATTCATAAACAGCAGTGTAAATGTACTATTCCTTTTAAACCGCCATTCAATTTCAATACGAATCAGACTGCGACAAATGAAACCCCTCCCCTAATTTCTCTCTCTTTCCGCCCCTAAGCCTACATCTCTACTGAATTACAATGTGGAAGAGACATCATCATAATCTAACTCTCTACATCTCTCTCTCTCTCTCTCTCTCAGAGATTCCTCAGTGGCTTTGCTGATATCTCCAGCCCACTGTTCAGAGATGCTTCTGTCTCATTATCTCTAACCTTACATTTGTTCAAATTCATAATAAAGCTACGCTTTTGTTTATTGCACCTCATGGGCCTGACGCTAGGATTAGCTGTGGTGGTAAGAAGGGGGGGGCAGGGTGGGGGGGGGGGGGTGGGGGGGGGGGGGGGGGGGTTCGGGGAATGAAAGGTCTGCTGCAAGCCGGCGTATTACTGCGGTTAATAAAAAGCCAGTCACTTAAAACGATATCACTTTTATTCAAAATTAATTACAAATAATAAATTAACCCTCAATCACAGAGGTCATCAAGTGGGAAAACTATAAAGGAAAACCTGGACATTTGGGCAGTTAGTATACAGATATCGCCCTTATCCTTAACCATATTCATGAGAAGCAATACGTTTTAGGGCCTTGCTTAAGGGCCCGGGAGTGGAATCTTCCAACCTTCCAACCTTCTGACCAAAGCCTCATGCCTTTAACATAATAGTATTATTAATGTGACACTACCAAGGGGTACGGTGGCTTAGCACGTTCTCCTCACACCTCCATGGTCGGGGTTCGATTCCCGTCTTGGCCATGTGTGTGTGGTGTTTGCATGTTCTCCCCGTGCCTCAGGGTTTTTTTCTCCGGGTTCTCCGGTTTCCCCCGGGTTCAAAAACAGGAATTTGCATTCCATCCAGGGTGTATCCTGTCTTGATGCGCATAGACGCCTGAGATAGACAGACTCCCCGTGACCCGAGGGAAGATCGGATAAAGCGGTAGAAGATGAATGAATGAATGAATGAATGAATGAATGATATGACATACCTTCATAACAAATAGCAATGATTTATGATATCATAAATATGTCCATGTCTCATGTCTGTGATGAAAGACTGATAGGCTCGAGCTGAGAGTAAGACTATAGGAACGTAATCAATGCATAAAATCACTGCAATGTAGTGTGAGGAAGATTTAACCGGAATTTTCTCGGCTCCTTATGACAAATCAAGCGAACGTCCATCTTGTTATGGATAGCTTCAATCCAAAAATACTGGAGGTGACGGGGTGGTGTCGGGGTGCAGCACATTTGTGTTATGTACATACATGATAAAATAACAAGGATAATAAGAGCAAGAATAATATAAATAATATTGAAATACATTTTTATTTATTTATTTATTTATTAGGTCTGTCAGTAGATTTGAATATTTAATCTCGAATAGTCGCACGATCGACACGAGTTAATTCGTGATTAATTTCACGTTTTTCAAAGCACCTTAAATGAATACGTTTCTAATACTCTAACTAACTGTAACAGATGTTATAATTATATAGATTAAAATATTAAAATCTCTACCTTGGTTATTTAATATTAACGTTTTTTTTTAGTTCTTATTTTATTATTCATTTATTGTTCATTATTTAATTTCTTGCTAATTTCCATGTTAATTTGTTAGTGGTTGTTTTAATTGTTAAATATGGTACGTGGCTCCTTTAAGAATTATGTTACGGTTCTGGTTGCTTTCTAGTAGAAGCTAGTAGGCTTCTACGCTTCTGTCTCATTATCTCTAACCTTACATTTGTTCAAGTTCATAACAAAGCTGCGCTTTTGTTTATTGCACCTCATGGGCCTGACGCTAGGATTAGCTGTGGTGGTAAGAAGGGGGGGGGGGGGGGGGGGGGGGGGGGGTTCGGGGAATGAAAGGTCTGCTGCAAGCCGGCGTATTACTGCGGTTAATAAAAAGCCAGTCACTTAAAACGATATCACTTTTATTCAAAATTAATTACAAATTAATAAATTATTGGTTATTTAATATTAACGTTTTTTTTAGTTCTTATTTTATTATTCATTTATTGTTCATTATTTAATTTCTTGCTAATTTCCATGTTAATTTGTTAGTGGTTGTTTTAATTGTTAAATATGGTACGTGGCTCCTTTAAGAATTATGTTACGGTTCTGGTTGCTTTCTAGTAGAAGCTAGTAGGCTTAATCGGAGGGAAAATTAGGAAGTGTGAGGGGATGCACTTTGTTGGAGTATTTTGTAAATAAAACACATCTATCGCCTCTTTTATATTCCATCCTAGTTTCTTTATTCGTTTGTTCTTTTTTTGTTCTTTGTTGTTCAGGTTTTACTCATTCGCCAACACAACACAGAGTGAAGGAGCAGATCGGCAGATAGTAATGCACACTGTGTTAATCACACGTTAATTAAAAAATAAATAAATAAATACAAATTTATATATATATATTTATATTTAGTCACGGGGAGCCTGTGTCTATCTCAGGCGTCTATGGGCATTAAGGCAGGATACACCCTGGATGGAATGCCAACCCATCGCAGGACACACACACACACACACACACACACACATTCATACACTAGGGACAATTTTCCAAGGTGCCAATCAACCTACCATGCATGTTTTTGGACCGGGAGGAGGAAACCGGAGAAAAAGAGAACCGGAGGGAAAAGAAAAACCCCCTGAGGCACGGGGAACAGAACATGCAAACTCCACACACACACATGGCCTGAGACGGGAATCGAACCCGGACCCTGGCGGTGTGAGGCGAACGTGCTAACCACTAAGCCAGCGTGCCCCTATATATATAATTTCCTATTTAGATATCCACATAACTAGGTTGCCAGCGTGAGGGCTTTGTGAATGGGTTTTATACAGATCTGGCAACTGGGCAACTTTGAAAAAAAGGTATTGGTGTGATTAGAAATATAATGAGGTTTGGGTTCTACATATTACCGGAGTTTCTCTGAAAAGAAGTAACAAAGCGCTAAGGGGCGACGTGAAATCCACAAATAATAAATGTCTTTTCCCAACGCGATTATCACTGATAATCAATCATTACTAAAACCGGAACGCATACTCTGGACGAATCCATCAGCACCCCCGCCCCCCACACACACACACACACACACACACACACACACACACACACACACACACACGAGTCGTACCTGCAATCATGTCATCGACGGCGCTCATTTTCAGCAGCACGAGCTGGATCAGGCCCACCTCGGTGCACGTCTGCAGGTTGCGCATGCTCTTGCGTAGGATGGCCGTGAACATGCTCCAGATCTCGGCTTGGCACGTCACCTGGCAGTGCTCGAGAAGCTCCACCATGCACACGATGCTTTCAGCGTCCTGAATGATGAAGTTCATCTCCAGGTCAAACTCGCCCCCGACCAACTGTGGAACGAAAGAGGGAGAGGGAGATGCTTTAGAACAGCGAGGAAAGGTGTAAGTGCATTTGGCAGATGCCCTTATCCAGAGCGACTTATAACTGGGTGAATGGGGTTAAGAGTCTTGCTCAAAGGCCCACTAGTGGCAGCTTGGTGGTGGGATTTGAACCTGCGGCCTTCCAGTCCAGAGTGAATGCCTTTATATATTTATTTATTTATATTATTATATTATATTATATTCATATCATATATATTCATTCTTTTATTCATCTTCTATAGCGCTTTATCCGATCTTCCCTCGGGTCACGGGGAGTCTGTGCCTATCTCAGGTGTCTATGTCTATGGACATTAAGGCAGGATACACCCTGGATGGAATGCCAACCCATCACAGGACACACACACACACACATCACACACACATTCATACACTAGGGACAATTTTCCAAGGTGTCAATCAACCTACCGTGCATGTTTTTGGACGGCGGGACCGGGAAAAAACCGGAGAACCCGAGAGAAAAACCCCCTGAGGCACGGGGCACGGGGAGAACATGCAAACTCCACACACACACATGGCCGAGACGGGAATCGAACCCGGACCCTGGGAGGTGTGAGGCGAACGTGCTAACCACTAAGCCACCGTGCATCCTATCACATTATTTTATATTATATTATATATTACATTATATCACATTATATTATATTATATTATATATTATTATTATTATATTATTATTATAATATAATATATATATATTACCTCATAAGACATCATATCCTGTCCTGTCATGTCTGGAGAAATAAAATATTTCTGCTCAGCTCTATATCAGCAATAACGATTAGCAATGCTTGTAAATAATAAGGCCTGGTTTTATTTTTGTAGTTCGCCAAGCATGAAATTGACCACCGTAGTCCTTGCCCGAGACACAAAAGTAGCCTTGAGCTCGCTTTCCCCGCGAGCAGGAAGGCAGGCGAGTGGAAAATAGGCTGTGAAATCTGGCGGTAACATTAGCATGATAAACAGACAGTAGTGTCGAGCGGATTGGCAGCTCCGCCGTGCTCGGAGGACGGCGGCGTCCTGGAACCTGGAAAGGCTGTGCTGCATCAGCAGATCTGACTGACGGACGGCTCGCCGGCCTACTCATGTCTAGCTACAGAACAGATGAGGAGCGTAATGACAAATCGGCCGTGTTTTCACTCTTTCGCTGCGTCAACTAAAAGATGAGAGGTTTCCTGACAAAAAAAAGGCACATTCTGATCAGCAAGTGGAACATTTCTAATGTGTGCAATTATTAAAGCTTACATCCTCCTCGTGACGTGCGACGGAAGCCATATTTACACTAAAAAAACGAATTTGTCATTGTGGCACCTTTTAAAAGCAGAGCTGCTGCACTTTCCTTGTAGGCACTTTCTCTTCAAACGTCTCTACTACTACTTCTTCTTCTTCTTCTTCTTCTTCTTCTTCTGGAGTCTCTGCAGCCTATGCCACGGGCAATCCTTCTAGAGGAATTCCCAAAGGAAAATCAGTACCCCACGTCTCATTGTAAAGGCATTGGTGAACAAAACGGTATAACGCTTCATTGCCATTTATAAGGTTTCTACCATTTATTCTACTGTACACAGGTCAGGACTTTTAATACGACCTCAATATCTGGAAAAACCATAGTTTTTAGGAAAACGCAAGAAGAATTTTAGGGTTTGCAATGAAAAAAAAAAACCCTGATAAATTCAGAATCATTTATTTGTTTTATTTTAATCTTTCATTCATTTTATTTGTAATTAAATATTAATTAATACAACATTTTTTTTACAGATATTTTAAATTATCTACAATCATTTTTCTCCATTACTTCATTATTGCATATTATATTATGGATATGATGATAATAATAATAATAATAAAATAATAATAATAATAACTAATAATAATAATATATATATATATATATATATATATATATATATAGAAATATTTTTCTTTTTAATCTTTTTATATATAGATATATATATATATATATATAATATATATTATATATATATATATATATATATATATATATATATATATATATATTCATTTACTATTCCTGATATGTTGTATAATAATAATAAAGGATAATAATAATAATAATAATAAAGATTAGTAGAAGTACTTTTGGCTTGTGAAGTCATAAAAATCTATGCTAAAATGCAAAAATTAAATAGATATACCAGAATTTTATCCGTTGTTCAGCTTTTACATTTTTTCCCTTTTTTTTCCACCCCTTCTATATATATTATTTTTGAAGCATAAACAGAAAATCGATATTCCATTCTGAATCTTCTCGCCCAGTCAAACCCAAACATCGTTAACTTGCTAGGTGAGATACTTGAGTGCGTAATGATAATCCTGCGTAAGCGCCACAATGAATCTGCAAAGCTTCTGCTTTACCTTCCTTTACCCTGTGTATAAAGTCCTCCATGAGGATTGTGTGCGTGTGTGTGTGTGTATTGTGTTGTGTGCTTCAGCCTTTGCCAGCATTCACACTCGCAATGAACGTAGCGTAATTGATTTACAGAAAGATCAGAGTTGAGATCTATAATAAGGGTGTAAAGTTGCCTAGAATGTGCGCTTTTACGGAATAAGAGGGTTATCAGCGGGCCGCATTCTCTACGGCGCCTTCATTAACGCCGGCGTTCAGGAGCCGGGCCGCAGCGTTCTGAACTAATGAGCTTAATTACATGCTTGCTTCCGAGGAGTAATTTGTGCCTATTGTGTTAGGAGAGCTGAATGGGAATGTAGGCTCAAGGACAGGCTGAAATGAAGTGTGCAAAACCTGGCAATTCTAAGAGCTGTGATCTTTTATTTTTACATTTACATTTACGGCATCTGGCAGACGCCCTTATCCAGGGCGACTTACAACTAAAAAATAAGGTTAAGGGCCTTGCTCAAGGGCCCACTAGTGGCAGCTTGGTGGTGGTGGGGTTTGAACCCATGATCTTCCGGTCCAGAGTCCAACAGAGTCTTAACCACTGGGCTACACCACCTCCCTATTAGCATGCTTTGGATATTCAAAACAGCCCGATATGGACGAAGAGTGACGGCCATTCTGTTTCCACTTGGGTCGGAACTTAAAATGTACAATATTTCATTCGGGAGTCATCACCCGGCTTTAGGGTTCCGAAATATAGCAAAAGATGGATGGAAGGCACTTCCAAGAACGATGGGGAAAGCGAATTTTTATTTCCTTACATTACTTTCATACTTTAAGTAGATTTGTAAACCAGTACTTTTACACTTTTACTCAAGTAAAACTTCTATAGAAGTCTTTTTAAACCCTCATACCTGAGCATGTCAATACTTTTGGCACCAGTTAAAAGTATTGGGACAAATAAAATTTCCCCTTGACTTTAACTAAAACCAGTATTAGCATTAGCATGAAGAAAGTGGAGTGGAAGATCTCCTGCTATAGACATTTAACCCTATTGACCACCTTTGGGATGAACTGCATCCCCGGACCTTCTCGCCATGGCCTACATCAGCACCTGACTTTGTGGATAAATCCATCTCCCACAAATCTTACCACTGTAAGCTTTTTGAATGCACCGGAAACATCTCCCTTTTTTTAGAATACAAAAACTGAAATTCATAATAAATAAATTGGAATGCGAAATAAACGATCGATAAATCAGCTTAGTTAGTTCCATTAGTAACCATTCGTAACCATTAGTTCACTGCCGTATGTAAATGTCACCTCTGTCAACCCAAATATCATTCAAAAAATCCATTTACTTGAAATAGTTGCCTTCCTCCTCCCAGAAGCCATTGCGCTTTTATATTAATGAACCGAAGAGCTCAGGACGAATTCAGAATGAGAAATTTCTATCCCTAAATGACCAGGAAGAGAAAATATGATGCAGATGGAAGGCACTTCCAAGAAAGATGGGAAAGCGAATACATGTCTGGCCATCAAGGAGAAAAAAGCGCTTTGAATCAAACTCCATCGGGCCGAATGCGGCCCACCGTGTCATTTTATCTGCTTAAAACGTGTACAATAATCGTAAAATAAGGCGATGCTGCTTTAAAGAGTGCACTGACAATAAATCTCCCACAATGCATGTTATCCAGTGACGGTATCCCACCACTAAAGTGCAGCGTATACCACATCATTGTTTACCAAAGGCAATTTTTCCAACAGTTGAGAAATCACTATACTAAAATGTCCAGGAATCGGGAAACTGATGCATATAGAAGGCACTTCCAAGGAAAGTGTATGTGTTTTGTGTTATGAGGCGACGTCGCTCATCAAACACTATATACTGCCTTATAATTACACCTGGCCTTTTGAGGCCCACCGTAATACTGATGTGACCCACGTGGACGTTCAGTTTCACACCCCCTGATCTAGATGTTTAGATGTTTTATTGTATGCTGTGTGAATCCTATCTTCAAATCATTCATTCATTCATCTTGTACCGCTTTATCCGATCTTCCCTCGGGTCACGGGGAGTCTGTGTCTATCTCAGGCGTCTATGGGCATTAAGGCAGGATACACCCTGTATTTAATGACAACCCATCACAGGGCACACACACACACACACACACATTCATACACTAGGGACAATTTTTCCAAGATGCCAATCAACCTACCGTGCATGTTTTTGGACCGGGAGGAAACCGGAGAACCCGGAGAAAAAAACCCTGAGGCACGGGGAGAACATGCACAAGGTGTGAGGCGAACGTGCTAAGCACTAATCCACCGTGCCCCTATATATAGTGTACATTTTCCAGTGTTAAGTGAGCAGTATCCACCTGAAGCTAAATACAGACTACCCTGGAAGACAGATTGCTCTGTAAACACATGCTAAGCAATGCTACATAATGCTAAGTAAACAAAAGTGTGTCCTGTACTTTTTGGTCACTTTAAGTTAGCTAATAATTTCTCAATTTGTCTATTCCAGTATTTCCCACAACACTACTCTAATTTACAGCTAGCTGGCTACGAAAAAAACACTAGGTAGAAGTTTCCATAAATGATTGAAAGGTGTGTGTGTGTGTGATTGGTGTGTGTGTGTGATTTGTGTGTGTTAGCGGTGTGTGCGCTGATTAGCCTCGGTGCTGAGCTGCAGTGGAAAAGAAGGAGCGAATCAGGTCAATAAATTACCACCGTGCATTCATCATTAAACATTTAGTTTCGATGGACTTTACTTAACTAATGGCTTTAAAAAAAAAAAAAAAAAAAAAAAATATATATATATATATATATATAATAATATATATAGATATAGATACATATATAGTATATATATATATATATATATATATATATATATATAGATATATATATATATATATATATATAAGGGGCACGGTGGTTTAGTGGTTAGCATATTCGCCTCACACCTCCAGGGTCCGGGTTCGATTCCCGTCTCGGCCATGTGTGTGTGGAGTTTGCATGTTCTCCCCGTGCCTCAGGGGGTTTTTCTCCGGGTTCTCCGGTTTCCTCCCCCGGTCCAAAAACATGCCCGGTAGGTTGATTGGCACCTTGGAAAAAAAAATTGTCCCTAGTGTATGAATGAATGTGTGTGTGTGTGTGTGTGTGTGTGTCCTGTGATGGGTTGGCATTCCCATACAGGGTGTGTATCCTGCCTTAATGCCCATAGACGCCCGAGATAGGCACAGACTCCCCGTGACCCGAGGGAAGATCGGATAAAGCGGTTAGAAAGATGAAAGAAAGATGATATATATATATATATATATATATATATATATATATATATATATATATATATATATATATATATATATAGACTGAAAATCACACACATGATTGAGTACCAGACGGCGCTGTGTAAGTGGGGCAGCCCTGAAATTGAAAACGAAGACTTGCTCAGCAAAAGAAAAGAAAGAAATCAAGGCTGATTCTTTAACCGTTTTTCATCCAACACACACACACACACACACACACACACACACACACACACACACACACACACACACAGAGAAATTGCCTCTTGGAAAAGACAAGAAAAAAGTTGAGCGCTGATGTAAATATTTGATGATCTGAGCCAAATATATCGAATAGTGAATTATCAGAACTGCTTTTGTGTCAAACGTTCCTGAGTGAAATGAAGATAACGAGGGATTACTGTATGAGACGATCCGTCGTTTCTGAGAGCGATAAATATGGCATTCTTTCAGGGAAAAGAAAGAAGCAAACAGCCCGAAAGAAAGAATAGCGTACGACGGAAAGTATCAGAGGTGTATAAATACTTCTTTTTTACGCTCTTTAAGTAGATATTTAGGGTTTCTATACTTATTATTATTTTTCTATTATCTGTACTTTAACAAGGAGAGGGAGGTGTGTAGCCCAGTGGTTAAGGTGTTGCACTCTGGACCAGAAGATCATGGGTTCAAACCCCACCACCACCACCACCAAGCTGCCAATAGTGGGCCCTTGAGCAAGGCCCTTAACCCTTAATTACTCCGTTGTAATTCGCTCTGGATATGGGCGTGTGCTAAATACTGTAAATGTAAATCACACCGTTCTTGTCTTCCTTTCTACTTCTGCTCCTTGTCAATCACACCTTCTTTCTTGTCGTTCTTTCCTCTTTTATTCCTTGTTAGTAACTTTTTTTATCCATGTTAATCACACTTTCCTTCTACTCTTCCTTATTAATCACACCATTCTTGCCTTCCTTTCTACTTAATACTCCTTGTTAATAACATCTTTCTTCCTCTCTTTTCTTTTTTCCTTTTTTATCCCATGTTAATCACACTTTCCTTCTTTTCTTCCTTATTAATCACACCATTCTTGCATCCTTTCTACTTTTAGTCCTTGTTAATCACACCTTTCATTCTTTCTTTCTTTCTTTCTTTCTTTCTTTTTCTTTCTTTCTTTCTTTCTTTTGTATTCACCTTTCATTTAATCACACCATTCATTCTTTCATTCTTTCTTTCTTTCTTCTTTTGTATTCCTTGTTAATCACACCTTTCATTCTTTCTTTCTTTCTTTTGTATTCCTTGTTAATCACACCTTCATTCTTTCTTTCTTTCTTTCTTTTGATTTTATCTTTTTCCTTGTTAATCACACTTTCTTTCTTTCTTTCTTTCTTTCTATTCTGTTTCTTCTTTCTTTTTTCATTCCTTGACACAACACACAATTTCATTCTTTCTTTCTTTTTTTAATTCAAACAACACCTTTCTTTCTTTCTTTCTTTCTTTTGTTATTCCTTGTTCAATTCTTTCTTTTTCTTTCTTTTCATTCTTTCTTTCTTTTTTTATCCCACGTTAATCACACTTTCCTTCTTTGTTAATCACACCATTCTTGTCTTCCTTTCTACTTTTAATCCTTGTTAATCACACCATTCTTTTCTTCCTTTCTGCTTTTATTCCTTGTTAATCACACCTCCTTTCTTTCATTTCATTCTTTCTTTCTTTTTTTTATCCCACGTTAATCACACTTTCCTTCTTTCCTTCTTTGTTAATCACACCATTCTTTTATTCCTTTCTTCTATTATTCCTTGTCAATCACACCTTCTTTCTTTTCTTTGATCCTTCTTTCAGTCCTTATTAATCCCACCTTCTTTCTTTCTTTTCTTTGTTTCTTGTTTGGTTCCTTCTTAATCCCATATCCTTATTCTTTTTACTTGTTAATCACACAATTCTTGTCTTTCTTTCTTTCCTTGTTCATCACACTTTCCTTCTTTTTCTTCTTTATTAATCACACCATTCTAGGTCTTCCTTTCTATTTTTACTCATTATTAAGCACACCTTTATTTTCTTCCTTTTATCTATGAACCCTTGTGAAACCTGTGTCTATCTCAGGCGTCTTTGGGCATCAAGGCAAGACATACCCTTTATAGAATGCCAACCCATTGCAGACACACACACACACACACACACACACACACACACACACACACACACACACACACACACACATTCACACACCAGGGACAATTTTCCAAGGTGCCAATCAACCTACCGTGCATGTTTTTTGGGGGAAACCGGAGAACCCGGAGGAAAACCCCCTGAGTCACGGGAAGAACATGTAAACTCCACACCCACATGGCCGAGACGGGAATCGAACCCGGACCCTGGAGGTGTGAGGCGAACGTGCTAACCGCTAAACCACTATTTATTAAATAAACAAATAAAAAACTCTTTCATCCAAATCACCATTGGATAGAATCAATCAATTTACTTAAATACTTGCCTCCCAGAAGCCATTGCGGTTTTCTATTAATGAAGCGAAGGCGTCTGAAGCGCTCCGAAAGAATTCCTACACGCACCGATCAGACTGACGGAGAAGCGTATAATGTGAAGGAACGTCACAATTCATACAGCGGAAAATGACTACAGAGGGAGGGAGGGAGGGAGGGGGAAAGGGGGGATTAGATAAGACAAACTCAGTGGAGTGAGAAAACGACAATAAGGAAGTAGAAGAGAGATAAAATGAACGTCTGGAAGAAGGATTGCGGATGTTGTTTATACACACGAGGACTCGCTAGCAAAGAAACGAGCAAACTTTTTACAGCTTAGCCAAAGCTGAGTAAAATCAAAATCACTTTCTTTTCCTTCTTTTCTTCTTTTTCTTCCGTCTTAATGACATCCTCTTTCTTTTCTTCCTTTTTATTTTACTCCTTATTAATCACACATTTCTTTCTTTTCTTCCGTCTTTGACTCCTTCCTTAAGTCTTAAACATCCTCTTTCTTTTCTTCCTTTCTTTAAAACCTCTTTCTTTTCTTCCGCTTTCTTTTCTTCCTTTCTTTTTTTACTCCTTTCTTTTCTTACTTTTCTTCCTTTCTTCCGTCTTAATGACATCCTCTTTCTTTTCTTCCTTTCTTTTTTTACTCCTTATTAATCACCTTTCGTCTTTTCTTCCCTCTTAATGACATCCTTCTTTCTTTCCTTTCTTTTTTTTTTTTTCGCTTTCTTATGACTTTCTCTTCTTTTCTTCCTTATTTATTAATCCGTATAATCACACCCTTTCTTTCTTTTCTTCCTTTCTTCCGTCTTAATGAATCCTCTTTCTTTTCTTCCTTTCACTCCATTTCTTTCTTTTCTTCTTTTCTTCCGTCTTAATGACATCCTCTTTCTTTTCTTCCTTTCTTTTTTTACTCCTTATTAATCACACATCTTCCTTTCACATTTCTTTCTTTTCTTCTTTTCTTCCGTCTTAATGACATCCTCTTTCTTTTCTTCCTTTCTTTTTTTACTCCTTATTAATCACACCTTTCTTTCTTTTCTTCTTTTCTTCCTTTCTTCCGTCTTAATGACATCCTCTTTCTTTTCTTATTTTACTTTCCTTATTAATCACACCTTCTTTCTTTACGTCTTTTCTTTTTTTTTCCTTATTAATCACACCTTTCTTTCTTTTCTTCCTTTCTTCCTTTCTTTCTTTACCTTTCGCTTTCTTTTCTTCCTTATTAATCACACCTTTCTTTCTTTACGTCTTTTCTTCCTTATTAATCACACCTTCTTTCTTTACGTCTTTTCTTCCTTATTAATCACACCTTCTTTCTTTACGTCTTTTCTTCCTTATTAATCACACCTTCTTTCTTTACGTCTTTTCTTCCTTATTAATCACACCTTCTTTCTTTATGTCTTTTCTTTATGCCTTATTAATCACACCTTCTTTCTTTACGTCTTTTCTTCCTTATTAATCACACCTTCTTTCTTTACGTCTTTTCTTCCTTTCTTCCTTATTAATCACACCTTCTTTCTTTACGTCTTTTCTTCCTTATTAATCACACCTTCTTTCTTTTCGTCTTTTCTTCCTTATTAATCACACCTTCTTTCTTTACGTCTTTTCTTCTTCTTCTTATTAATCACACCTTCTTTCTTTTCTTATTTTCTTCCTTTCTTCTCTCTTAATGACACCTTATTTCTATTCTTCCTTTCTTCATTCACTCCTTATTAATCACATCTTTATTTTCTTCCCTTTTCCCTTATTAAATCACACCTTTCTTTACTTCTTTTCTTCCATTCTTCCTTATTAATCATACATTCATTCTTTACTTCTTTTCATCTGTTCTTCCTTATTAATCACACCTTTCTTTCTTTACTTCTTTTCTTCCGTTCTTCCTTATTAATCTTACCATCTTTCTTTTCTTCGCTTTTCCTTAATAATCACACCTTTCTTTACTTCTTTTCTTCCTTTCTTCTGTCTTAATGACATCTTTCTTTTCTTCCTTTCTTCTTTTACTCCTTATTAATGACACAAACTTTCTTTTCTTTCCTTTTCCTTATTAATCACCACTTCTACCCATCCTCTGTTCCATCCATCCTTAATTTATACCGTGTTAATCTTTCTTCCATCGATCCATCCATAAATTGTTCCATTCTTCATTCAGTTCTCCCTTGTATATCATCCCTCCCTTCCTTCTGTCCATCATCTGTCTTTTTTCCATTCTTCCTTAGTTTATACAATGGAAATCCCACCTTCCATCCTTCCTTCTTGTATTCCTTGACAACCATACCTTTTTTACTTCTTATTAATCGCAAATTATTTCTATTCTTCCTTTCTTCCTTATTAATCACACCTTCTTTCTTTTCTTCCTTTCTTCCTTATACATCACACCTTTCTTTTCTTCCTTCATTCTTTTCTTCATTATTAAGCACACGTTCGTTCTTTCTTCCACAATAGAGTCTACACGTCCTGAGAACTTTCTTGCGGCGGAAAAAGGGAATGAAACTATCGAACTGAATTCTGTATGGGACACGGGTTCAAATCACGTCTCAGTCATTGTAAAAGTAAATGCACACAATAATTACTTGTGAAAACTGAGAGACAGATTCTCATCCATACTATAGACAAGTCCATTAGAAGCTGCAATAACATTCTCACACACACACACACACACACACACAAACACACACACACACTTTTCGGTCCTCAGCTTGAAGACACAAAACTACCTCTGGCTCAAAGGCTGGCTTTTGGAGGTTGACGGTTGCCATGACTACATGCAGCGGAGATTGAACCATTTCTTGGTGGAGAGCTCGCGCTGGACGTGGAAGTGGAGAGAAATAAATAGAGTCCATGTCCTATTTCCAAGTGAATGAGAATGAGGGGAAACAAGAAGCCCCAAAGGTCTCGGGATGTGGGGAAGGAACAGGTGGTGTGTCTTGTCTATTAGCTATAAATATGTTGCAGAGACGGGTTTTCTCCACTCAGCGTGTATGCTGATGAAAGCTGAAGTCCATGCGCTCCTGCTGGGAAAAGGCTTTTTTGGATAAAATAGAGCAACTAAAAAAAAAAATACAAAATAAAAACAAAGGCTGGGGAGAAATCAAGCTGGCAATCTTAGGAAGGAAATTGATTTTCTGATTCATTCTTCAAAAGGAATACTCAAAAAAAAAGAGAAAAAAAAAAAGAAAGGAAAAGATGGTGTCTCCAGTGGGCTGTTTGCAGTTTCTTGGGTCGAGAATAACGGACTAGTAGAGGAAATTATAGAGGAGAAATCAATGTGAAAACAACATCAAGAACCCCCAAAAGATTTCCAGTACAAGGAGGCAAACGTATCGTTGTTGTCAGACAGAAGGGTTTAATGCAAAAAAAAAGTTAAAATCTTCCTTTCATACTGGTGAAGGAGGACTGGTTTTTGCTTCCTTTAAACAAAATTCACTTTTTGAACCCAAAATGTCATATATATATATATATATATATATATATATATATATATATATATATATATATATATATATATCTATATCATTCATTCATTCATTCTATCTTCTACCACTATATCCGATCTTCCCTCGGGTCACGGGGAGTCTGTGTCTATCTCATGGCAGGAAACACCCTGGATGGAATGCCAACCCATTGCAGGGCGCACATAACACACACACACACACACACACACACATTCATACACTAGGGACAATTTTCCAAGGTGCCAATCAACCTACCGTGCATGTTTTTGGACCGGGAGGAGGAAACCGGAGAACCCGGAGAAAAAAAAACCCCTGAGGCACGGGGAAGAACATGCAAACTCCACACACACACATGGCTGAGACGGGAATCGAACCCGGACCCCTGGTGGTGTGAGGTGAACTTGCTAACCACTAAGCCACCATGCCCCCTTGATATATATATATATATATATATATATATATATATATATATATATATATATATATATATATATATATATATATATATATATATATATATATATGCCGTCTCAAAAAAGTATACCCTACCATGGAAAACAGCAGTAGCCTGGTTCAAGTTTGAATATTTATTGATATTAATAATAATAATTAATAATTCATTAATATAATTTATTAATAAATAAGTGTAATTACATACACATACATAATTAAATACACTGTAATTAAATTGATCACATTGGAGCATATTTAACAAAAATATTACAAATAATGAAAAGATACTGTGTAAATCCAAGAAATACGCTTGTGTAGCGAGAAATGACCATTTATTACGTCAATAATTTAGATATCACTTTGTTTCAAAGTCATTTACCTATAATTCTAATAAATGTTTTATTACAGTTCAAAATTGGAGCAGAATGTTGCAGAATCAGTGTTAGGAAGGTTAATAACATGTAAATGTAAATAGATTACAGATTATAAAGTACTCTATTCAAAATGTAATAAGTAGAGTAACTTTTCCTTTACTTTATAAAAGTAACTGATTACATTTGATTACTTTCATTCGTCCACTAGGTGGCGCTTTAAGTTAACATTGGAAGAAAAAAAGCTTTATTTTTATAAGGAATCGCCCAGAGGAATTCCCGAACCCGGGGCCAAAAAGCGAGAATATTTTCCCATAGAAAATGAATGGGACAGAAATTTCGTGACTCACAGTCCGGCATACGGGTCCAGCATATCCATATGGCATATCCACTCGTAGGGGGTCCGGAGTGGATCACGTTCATATACCTCCTCGTGACATTCCGGGCCCATAAAGAATGAATGCGGAAATTTGACGCTCCGCTGTTCGGCCTGTGTGTAGGTCACGAACTGCCGCATGGCGTCACGTGGCCGCAAACGTGAAAAATCCACGAAAAAGCAAAACTCGGGCACATGGTCATGTGACATGTCTAAACACTCGTCTCTCCGAACGAGCTAGCAGGACACACTCTATATGGGTGCACTGTGCCCCACTATGGGCAAACAACAAAAATAAACAAACAAACAAACAAACACAAAAAAACCCTCTGTTTGCACAAATGCTGCTAATTTTGCACACTCTCTACCACCACGAATGTTCCCACTGTTTACATTAAAATATTATAGAATTTATTTATTATTTATTATATTATTTATTACTGGTCGGCATTTTTTCCTAGTTTTTCCTTTGTGTTTTAGCTTAGAGTCCACGC
>JACRUU010000026.1:15559481-15581981 GCA_030449085.1 Kryptopterus vitreolus
ATAAAATTGATAGAAAGAAGGAAAGAAGGAAAAGAAAGGTGTTATTGACAAGGAGTAAAAGTAGAAAGGAAGAAAATAAAGGTGTGATTAATAATAAGTAAAAATAGAAAGGAAGACAATAATGGTGTGATTGACAAGGAATTATGAAAGAAAGAAAGAAAAAGAAAGGAATTATGAATGAAAGATGAATGAAGAAAGAAAGAAAGAAAGAAAGAAAAGAAAGAAAGAAAGAAAGTTACAGAAGAAACTGAAAGAAAAAGAAAGAAAGAAAGAAAGAAGAAAGAACGAAAGTATGAAAGTACAAAAGAAAGAATGAAAGAAAGAATGAAAGTATGAAAGTACAAAAGAAAGAACAAAAGAAAGAAAGTACAAAAGAAAGAAAGAAAGAAAGGTGTTATTGACAAGGAGTAAAAGTAAACAAGGAAGAAAATAAAGGTGTGATTAATAATGAGTAAAATTAGAAAGGAATGCAGGAATGGTGTGATTAATAAGGAGGAAAAGAAGAAAGAAAGAAAAGAAAGACGGTGTGATTGAAAGGAGTAAAAGAAGAAAGGAAGGCAAGAATGGTGTGATTAACAAGGAAGAAAATAAATAAAAATAAATACATTTAAAGAAAGAAAGAAAGAAAGAAAGAAAGAAAGAAAGAAAGAAAGAAAGAATGAAAAATGTGAGCATTGTTCGTATAGAAGTGTAACTATAGAATAAAAGTCCAAAGATAATCTTTAAATTAGTGTAAAGCCAAAAACAGTGAGGTTTTTTCATTCATTCATTCATTCATCTTCTACCGCTTTATCCGATCTCGGGTCACGGGGAGTCTGTGTCTATCTCAGGCGTCTATGGGCATTAAGGCAGGATACACCCTGGATGGAATGCCAACCCATCACAGGACACACACACACACACACATTCATACACTAGGGACAATTTTCCAAGGTGCAAATCAACCTACCGTGCATGTTTTTGGACCGGGAGGAAACCGGAGAACCCGGAGAAAAACCCCCTGAGGCACGGGGAGAACATGCAAACTCCACACACACATGGCCGAGACGGGAATCGAACCCGGACCCTGGCGGTGTGAGGCGAACGTGCTAACCACTAAACCACCGTGAGGTTTTATTTCCATTAAATACAAAAACTAAATGATTCCTTCCCAGAGTAAAGTTTTGGTCTGTTTTTAAACTTGTATTACACATGGACACTATAAGTAACTCTCCACACAGTATGTTTATCATTCAGTCTACAGACTGTTTACTTCACTACATTTTACTTCACACGCCGTTACCAATTACATTTTGCTGCAGCGGCTTTATTATTCTGCAGAACATCACCACCACCATATGATCTGTCCGTCGAATACTAATGATATTTCTACTTTGTAACATGGTACCGGTGTTTTTACTTCTTACCTGAAGATCCCTTTTTTAAAAAAAGATCACTCTCGTACTTTGTCTTATTTTCACTACAACTCCTTTCTGGGTGTTTCTTTGAGCTCATCCTCAAGTAGTGTTGAAATCAGGTACTTTAAATCAAGTTACACTGGTGACCTTAAACTTCACAAAATCTACAAATAATGAATGTGGGCAAAAAAGACCTATAAATGCCTTTAATGTGTGTATTGATGCCATAATGGTGCGCTACTGCGGTAAAACTGTTTCTTCTTCAGCTTCTCCTGAAGTGTCTTAAAGCTGTTCTGGCGCTTAGGTTCATTACCCCGGAAGGTGCAGGGGGTTTGGGGCGGCATGTTAGGACTTTATAGGGAATACGAAAAAACATGCACGTGGTAAACTGTAGTGATGCGGGATTTATGTTAACGTTTCTGTTACAAAATTAGTCACGTCATGCAGAACAATGTTTTATATTGCCACAGGGGAAAAAATGGTTGACAGTATATACTTTTACTCAAGTACTCTTTATACCTCAGTGTTATGTACTATGCGATGTATGTGTATGTGTGTATGTATGTATGTATGTGTGTATGTATGTATGTGTGTATGTGTGTATGTATATGTATGTATGTATGTATGTATGTACATACTATGTGTGTATGTATATGTACTATGCATGTATGTATGTATGTATGTATGTATGTATGTATGTATGTATGTATGTATGTATGTATGTATGTATGTACTATGCATGCATGCATGTATGTATGTATGTATTTATGTATGCATGCACTATGTGTGTATGTATGTATGTATGTACTATGTGTATATGTACATGTACTATCTATGTATGTATGTATTTATGTACCATATATGTATGTACGTATGTATGTATATATGTATGCATGTATGTATTTATGTGTGTGTATGTATGTATGTATGTGTGCAGGTATGTATGTATGTATGTATGTATGTACTATGCATGCATGGATGCATGTATGTATGTATGTATGTATGTATGTATGTATGTATGTATGTATGTATGCACTATGTGTGTATGTATGTATGTACTATGCATGCATGCATGTATGCATGTATGTATGTATGTATGCATGCACTATGTGCATATGTACATGTATTATATATGTATGTATGTATGTATGTATGTATGTATGTATGTATGTATGTATGTATGTACGTATGTATGTATGTATTTATGTACTATATGTATGTATTTATGTATGTATGTATGTATGTGTGTATGTATGTATGTATGTATGTATGTATGTATGTATGTATGTATGTATGTATGTATGTATGTATGTATGTATGTATGTATGTATGTATGTATGTATGTATGTATGTACTATGCATGCATGTATGTATGTATGTATGTATGTATGTACTATGTGTATATGTACATGTACTATATATGTATGCATGTATTTATGTACCATATATGTATGTACGTATGTATGTATATATGTATGCATGTATGTATTTATGTATATGTGTGTATGTATGTATGTGTGTAGGTATGTATGTGTGTATGCATGTATGCACTATGCATGTACCATGTATAAATGTAAGCATGTACTGTGTATTTTTAAGTGCATTTCTCTTTAGTTTACTCTTTTGTGTCTAACGTGTATTTTACTTTATCTATTCTTATATTTACATCATGATTACAGACTCGTCATGCCATGTTTACAAGTTTGCGAGTCCTCCATTGTGCTGGTGGAAATATCTGCAATTGTATTTGTTACCTCTATTTTTATTTTGCTACTTTCTTTGAACTGTTCCAGTCTGTCCTTGAGCTTGGTCTTATCTCTCCAGTGGCTCTCATGACACCAACCCAAGCCCTGACAGAGCCAGGATTATTTTGAAGCATTTTTTTAATTTATATTTTTGTGTGTGTATTTCTCTCATCCACATAAATATAGCGCAGCATTTTAGCAGTCTCGCCATCAAAATACTGTATTCTCTATTCTCCAGTACTACAGATTTTTAGTAAGAGTACAGAATCTTAAAAACCTTAACCTTACCTTATTTATTTGTTTGTTTGTTTATTTATGATATCCCAGCTTGTTTTGGAGCGCAGGGAAGGGTAAGGTGCCAGTGGAGGACAGGGGGTTTAAGGGCCTTGCCCAAGGACCATAAAGAGTGGCAGCTTGGCGATACCGGGTCTCGAACCCCCGACCTACCAATCACTAACCCAGTGCCTTAAACACTGATCTCCAACCTCCCTATATAATATGTTACATTTTACATTTACATTTGCAGCATTTGGCAGACACCTTTATCCAGAGCGACTTACAAATGAGCAATTGAGGGTTAAGGGCCTTGCTCAAGGGCCCACTAAAGGCAGCTTAATGGTGGTGGGGTTTGAACCTGTGATCTTCCAACACCTTAACCACTGGGCTACACACCTCCCTCAAACGAAGGATTAACAATTTACATGTACATTTACGGCATTTGGCAGACGCCCTTATCCAGAGCGACTTACAACTGAGCAATTGAGGGTTAAGGGCCTTGCTCAAGGGCCCACTAGTGGTAGTTTGGTGGTTGGGGGGTTTGAACCTGCGATCTTCTGGTCCAGCGATCTTCTGGTCCAGAGGCCAACACCTTACCACTAAGCCACCACCTCCCTGTTATAATATGTTATATGTTATAATAACCTCCAGTCCTCTGAGACGTGTGACTAGATGTGCACGCTTGTGGAGATTTGTGACTCAGGACACTAATCCGGATAAATCTAAAAAAAATGGCGTTTTGGTCAGAAAACGTTCCACCGCCACTCTTTCGTTTTCTACTCTCTCTCACTCGTTCGCGTACGGACACTTGATCAGGATGCCTTGGCGTCGCTTTGTGTCGGCCTGTTGGGAGTGTTCCTAAACCCGGCCCCACAGACTGCACTTTGATACCAGACAGCGAGTGAATGATGGATTAATATGACCTGGGGGCGGTCTGTTCAATTAACACGTCAAATCTCAAAACGCCTGGGATCCGACGTGACCCCATGAGATACGGGTGGTGTGTCTGGATGCGTTGGAAATGAGACTGCAATGTATCCGCAAAGTCTGAAAGGCTTTATGTTCCTGTACTGAGCATGAGCCAAATACCAGACGCTTCGACTCGCATCATTTCCACTCTTTCCACAGATTTTCCCCAGTCTGCGTTGTGTATTTAAACTTATCCACATCGATTCGGTTTGATTTCTATAACGCTTTGACAACGTGCATTGTCGCAAAGCAGCTTTATGGCATGGGATAATGACAGAACATTAAATATTTATATGGATGATTTAGTGTATTTGTCCCTGATGAGCGAGCCTGGGGGCGACTGTGGCGAGGAAAAACCAACCGATAGCGGAATGAGGAAGAAACCAGCCATTTTTACAGCGCGCCCTAGATCACACAGGGTTAAGGGCCTTGCTCAAGGAGTGGCAGGTCGGCAATACCGGGGCTCGAACCCCTGACCTTCGGATCAATAGCACAGCGCTTTAGAGAAATGAGGAAGAAACCTTGAGAGGAAGCGGACTCAAAAGGAAAACCTCATCCTCATCCTCACCATTATTAATGTGAGTGTGTGCGATGCAGAGTGTGTAGTGTGCGATGTAGAGTGTGTAATGTGTGTTGCAGAGTGTGTAGTGTGTGATGCAGAGTGTGTAGTGTGTGATACAGAGTGTGTAGTGTGTGATACAGAGTGTGTAGTGTGTGATGTAGAGTGTGTAGTGTGTGATGTAGAGTGTGTAATGTGTGTTGCAGAGTGTGTAGTGTGTGATGCAGAGTGTGTAGTGTGTGATACAGAGTGTGTAGTGTGTGTTGCAGAGTGTGTAGTGTGTGATACAGAGTGTGTAGTGTGTGTTACAGAGTGTGTAGTGTGCGATGCAGCGTGTGTAGTGTGTGATGTAGTTGTAGTGTGTGTTGCAGAGTGTGTAGTGTGCGATGCAGAGTGTGTAGTGTGCGATGCACTGTGTAGCGTGCGATTCAGAGTGCGTAGTGTGCGATGCAGTGTGTGTAGTGTGCGATGCAGTGTGTGTAGTGTGCGATGCAGTGTGTGTAGTGTGCGATGCAGTGTGTGTAGTGTGCAATGCAGAGTGTGTAGTGTACGATGCAGAGTGTGTAGTGTGCGATGCAGTGTGTAGTGTGCGATGCGGAGTGTGTAGTGTGCGATGTGGAGTGTGTAGTTTGTGATGCAGAGTGTGTAGTGTGCGATGCAGTGTGTAGCGTGCGATTCAGAGTGCGTAGTGTGCGATACAGAGTGTGTAGTGTGTGATGCAGAGTTTGTGCAGATGTGTGTGTGATGCAGAGTGTGTAGTGTGCAGAGTGTGATGCAGTGTGTGTAGCGTGTGATGCAGTGTGTGTGGCGTGCGATACAGAGTGTGTGGTGTGCGATGCAGAGTGTGTAGCGTGCGATGCAGAGTGTGTGGCGTGCGATGCAGAGTGTGTAGTGTGTGATGCAGAGTGTGTAGTGTGCGATGCAGAGTGTGTAGTGTGCGATGCAGAGTGTGTAGTGTGCGATGCAGAGTGTGTAGTGTGCGATGCAGAGTGTGTAGTGTGCGATGCAGAGTGTGCGTGCAGGAGTGTAGTGTGCGATGCAGAGTGTGTAGCGTGCGATGCAGAGTGTGTAGCGTGCGATGCAGAGTGTGTAGTGTGTGATGCAGAGTGTGTAGCGTGCGCAATGCAGAGTGTGTAGCGTGTGATGCAGAGTGTGTAGTGTGCGATGCAGAGTGTGTAGTGTGCAGAATGTGTAGTGTGTGATGCAGAGTGTGTAGTGTGCAATGCAGAATGTGTAGTGTGCAAGGCAGAATGTGTAGTGTGCAATGCAGAATGTGTAGTGTGTGATGCAGAGTGTGTAGCGTGCGATGCAGAGTGTGTGATGCAGATTGTGTAGCATGCAATGCAGAGTGTGTGATGCAGAGTGTGCAGAGTGTGTAGCGTGCGTGCAGAGTGTGTGTGCGATGCAGAGTGTGTAGCGTGCGATGCAGAGTGTGTAGCGTGCGATGCAGAGTGTGTAGCGTGCGATGCAGTGTGTAGTGTATGACGCAGAGTGTGTAGTGTGCGATGCAGAGTGTGTAGTTTGTGATGCAGTGTGTAGTGTGCGATGCGGAGTGTGTAGTGTGCGATGCGGAGTGTGTAGTGTGCGATGCGGAGCGTGTAGTGTGCGATGCGGAGCGTGTAGTGTGTGATGCAGAGTGCGTAGTGTGCGATGCAGAATGTGTAGTGTGCGATGCAGAGTGTGTAGTGTGCGACCATATTAGTATGGAAATGACCTCATTCAGCCATAAGGGTGTTAGTAAAGCCAGGTACTATTTATTTATTTGACATACTTTATTGATCCCGGGTTCGAGCTCAGGGTCAGGGCCATTTTTACAGCGCGCCCTGGACCACACAGGGTTAAGGGCCTTGCTCAACGACCCAAGAGTACAGGGAGGTGGTGGCTTAGTGGTAAGGTGTTGGACTAGAAGATCGCAGGTTCCCCACAACCCCACAACCACCAAGCTACCACTAGTGGGCCCTTGAGCAAGGCCCTTAACCCTCAATTGTATGTCGCTCTGGATAAGGGCGTCTGCCAAATGCCATAAATGTACATGTAAAGTGCCAAATGTAAGTAATCAAATGTAATCAGTTACATTACTTTGGGAGGTGGTGTAGCCCAGTGGTTAAGGTGTTGGACTCTGGATCTGAAGATCATGGGTTCAAACCCCACCACCAAGCTGCCACTAGTGGGTCCTTGAGCAAGGCCCTTAACCCTCAATTGCTCAGTTGTAAGTGGCTCTGGATAAGAGCGTCTGCCAAATTCTGCAAATGTAAATGTAAGAGTGGCAGCTCAGCGATACCGGGGCTCGAACCCCTGATCGATAGCCCAGCGCTTTAAACCACTGAGCTACACCCCCCGATGTAGGTGAGGTGACTGCCATGACCGATATGTACAAGGTACAGCACCCGGGATGAAGCAATAAATAAACGAAGCGCAGTAAGTGTGTCTTGCATTTTTTAACATTACAAAATAAATAAATAAACAAACAAACAGAATTAGCATTCCGAGAAACATCTGGCTCGAACCCCGACGGCTCCCGATCTCTCTACTGAAGATCCGAGTTCCTCCTTTGAGCTTCCACTGCTTCCATTCCGGATCTGAGAAACGTGGAGTCGAGGTCCATGGAGCCGGTCTAATCCTGCTTAGCTTGAATGTTATCTGTGCTTACAGGCCTCATCAGAACTGCCCCCCCCCACCCCGACTCCACCCCTACAACCCCTTCCCCCCTGTACAGATGATGAAGTGGAGGATGCACAACCCACACTCCGGTGCACGGAATGGATTTATTTCATCAACTTCCCATCCAATTGTAAAAAAAAAAAAAAACCCTTAAATCACCTTAATCCGTTTCCCCATGTACGGTTTCTTTCACAGACTTTTTTTTTGGGGGCGGGGGTGGATTTGTGCGGTATTTAAGGGGCTCGGAAATGCCAGTTACAAATCGCCGCTTGATGTTTATCTAATACTTATTTTCTTGCGCTCTATCTTGATTTGGCATCTTCGGATCGGAAATCGGCAGAAAGGGAGAAAAAAAAAAAGCCATTTCGTGTCCCAGGAGTGCATCATCAAATCTCCGTCCGACCCGTTCAAGAATATTATATTTAAAAAGAATAAAAAAAGAACACTTGTTGTTTTTTTTTTTGGCAGGAGGTACAATTTAACATAATGACATTTCAGACAAAGGTCAGTCTGGGTTTTCTAAGTTGAAACTCATTTCCGAGATGAAACGGAAATGTTGTAAAACTTTGTAGTGTATTATTATTATTATTATTATTATTATTATTATTATTATTATTATTATTATTCATTCATTCATTCATTCATTCATCTTCTACCGCTTTATCCGATCTTCCTCGGGTCACGGGGAGTCTGTGCCTATCTCAGGCGTCTATGGGTATTAAGGCAGGATACACCCTGGATGGAATGCCAAGCCATCGCAGGACACACACACACACACACACATTCACATTTACACACTAGGGACAATTTTCCAAGGTTTGTTTTGCCAATCAACCTACCGTGCATGTTTTTGGACCGGGGGGAGGAAACCAGGAGAACCCGGAGAAAAACCCCCTGAGGCACGGGGAGAACATGCAAACTCCACACACACATGGCCGAGACGGGAATCGAACCCGGGCCCTACCGGTGTGAGGCGAACGTGCTAACCACTAAGTCACCGTGCTCCTCTATTATTATTATTATTATTATTATTATTATTATTATTGCTATTATCGCTATTATTTATTATTTATTTATTTATTTATTTATTACAATTTCTCTGCCATGCAAATACTTCACGCCCCTCACCCGAGAGCCAATCATGAGCCCTCCATGCCCGTCGTTTCAAATGAGAAATCCTGATCCAGGATCAGCAGGTTTTCTCTGGATAAGCACCGAGGTGCATCAGCAGGAAGCGTTCCGAGTGCGGATTTTCCACAGCGAATGTTCTATTGCGATTCTCAAGTCTGCAGCACATGCACCACATGCAACCCTAGCTCACAGAGATATTTCTCACTGATTTAAAAAAACAAACAAACAAACAAATAAACAGCAAACTCGTACAAGAAGACAGAATTGCTGCATTTTTGCATTTGATCCCCTGAAAGTGAGATTCTTGCCGAGGCGAATGAGGTTTCCCTTACGTGTTCATCTCTAACTAGTGCTTTTAGACGATCTGACTTACTATAAACCAGGGAAAACCGCTTTTCAGTGCAAATCAGAACATAAAAAATAAAATATACTGTAGTACTGTACGTACAGTGCAATAATAAAATGCAACAAGTACTGCAATAAATGCAGGACCACACACACACACACACATATTCATATACACTAGGGACAATTTTCCAAGGTGCCAATCAACCGGAAACCAGAGAACCGTGACCCATGTCCACACAAACTCACACACACATTTGGACCGTGGAGGAGCCAGTGCCCCTTATATAAAACCGGCCTACGGTTTGATTGGACCTTGGAAAATTGTCCCGTGTGAATGTGTGTGTGTGTGAATGGGTTGCATTCCATGTGTATCCTGCCTTAAAATGGGTTGGCATTCCATCCAGGGTGTAGCCTAATGCACAGGACTCCCCGTGACCCGAGGGAAGATCGGATATAGCGGTAGAAGAATGAATGAATATGATATATATATATATATATATATATATATATATATATATATATATATATATATATATAACATACAAATGTGTCATATTAATGATTGCAGTTACAAAGTGTATATCCCTGCCTTTATCTCTTCTGTATCTGGTTGAAAAGTTCTTTTCACAAAGCCGATCTAGATAGATTTACACTGTATACCAAGAAGTCACGGATCAGACGCTCCTCCCAGTGACCGGCTCCAATCTCACGCTGTGGACACCCGTGGCACGAGGAAGATGAACGCGACCCTTCCAGCGTAATAATTATCTCCTGGAACTCATTACACTCACATCGGCTGTAAACGGAAGCCCGAGCTCAGGCGAGTGAGAAATCCAAACCGCCACCTTCGCATTATATCCTGTTTGCGAGGAAAAGCTTGTGCGGCTATTAAACTGGAATTCTCCTAATAAATACTGCTGAAGGACGTTTAATCTACGAACTGCTTTTATAGGACGTGCGATCTGCGAAGTCATTTTGCGCTCGCCGTAGCGTTTTAGCATTTAGAGTTTTCGCAGCGGCAGAGCGCGTACCCGGGGGATTCGTACGCCGGCATGACTGATGTTTCTGAACGATGCAATCCAGGAAGGATAAAACAAACAGTGAGGCGGAAATACAAGATGTTTGTGTGTGTGTGTGTGTGTGTGTGTGTGTGTGTGTGTGTGTGTGTGTGTGTGTGTGTGTGTGTGTGTGTGAAATACAAAGGATTCTCTTATAAAAGAAAAAAAGCAATAAAACCACGCAGTCAGTCTGTCATTTCCTGCCCAAATCGAATAGTTAAAGAATCAGAGACATGACACGGATGGATATATCACTGTCACACGTCAAGCGTTTAACGTCACTGATACCGAGGCACAATGCCGGTCGATGAAAGTAGCATATAGCGTCTTCTTCTATCTGCTTCCATTAGGGGGCGCCACAGTGGATCATCACTACTCCACACTACGCTGTCCTCTACATCTGCCTCTTTCGCCCCAAACCACCTGCATGTCTTCCTTCACCACATCCATAAACCTCCTCCTGCCTGCTACCTCAACCTCCATCCGCACTTTTCTTCTCCCCATGTCCCCTCGTTTGTACATCTCTCCTCGCCCACCTCGTCTCCAAAACATCCTCGAATAAACTCATTTCTAATCCATCCTCATCAACGCCTCCACCTCCAGCTCCGCCTCCTGTCTTTTACACAATGTTGTACATTATTCATTCATTCATTCATTCATTTTCTACCGCTTTATCCGATCTCTCGGGTCACGGGGAGCCTGTGCCTATCTCAGGCGTCTATGGGCATTAAGACAGGATACACCCTGGATGGAATGCCAACCCATCGCAGGACACACACACACACACACACATTCACACACACATTCATACACTAGGGACAATTTTCCAAGGTGCCAATCAACCTACCGTGCATGTTTTTGGACCGGGGGGAAACCGGAGAAAAACCCCCCTGAGGCACGGGGAGAACATGCACAAACTCCACACACACATGGCCGAGACGGGAATCGAACCCGGATCCTGGCGGTGTGAGGCGAACGTGCTAACCACTACGCCACCATGCTCCCACATGTTGTACATTAATCAATTATTATTATTATTATTATTATTATTATTATTATTATTGTTATTATTATTATTATTATTATTTATTATTATTATTATTATATATTAATATTATTATTACTATTATTATTATTATTATTATTATTATTATTATTATTATTATTATTGTCCCAATATGTTTAAATCATAAATGTACAATATATACAATAAATTGTATTATTTCACAGTTAGTGTAGTGTGATTTCGATTCAGATTCTTATATTGAAACAAATTTGTAATTTTTAAAAGAGCAAAAGGATAAGCAAAAGGATATAATTCATATATTATAACACATACATGTATATATAAATATATATCTATAATTTTCTTAATATATATATATTTATTTATTTAAGTTATATACATATACAATCAGATCAAATCTGAAATAAATCCAACGATGCAAACACAAAAGCCTTTTCATTAAAATTGATTAAGCTAAGAAAGTTGGTCAAACACTACTTTAGAAGTAAAATCCTCATCATCGCTGGTTAAATATCAGTAGAAAAGCTTTTGTTGATTTTACTATTACATTACACACATCAACTCTTTATAACAAGTAATAATAATCATTTTCTTAAAAAAAAAAAAAAAAAAACATGTGGTGCTTATTTTGAAACGAGTGCTGCCATTTTAATTACAGTTTTCAGACAAAACAAAATGATTCATTGTGTAACTTGCCAAACATGCTGTAATTAAAAACGAGTGCAAACTTGTGGTAAACGTTTTGGAGAAGAGCCACACAATGGGTGGAAAAGTCAGGTGACCATACAACATTCATTCATTCATTCATCTTCTAATCTTCTACCGCTTTACGTGATCTTCCCTCGGGTCACGGGGAGTCTGTGCCTATCTCAGGCGTCTATGGGCATTAAGGCAGGATATACCCTGGATGGAATTGCCAACCCATCGCAGGACACACACACACACACTCACACACTAGGAACAATTTTCCAAGCTGTCAAGCTGCCAAAGCTCCGGGGGGAAACCGGAGAACCCGGAGAAAAACCCCCTGAGGCATGGGGAGAACATGCAAACTCCACACACACATGGCTGAGACGGGAATCAAACCCGGACCCTGGCGGTGTGACGCGAATGTGCTAATCACTAAGCCACCGTGTCCCTCCATACAAGATCATATATATATATACCGTAAATTCTGGACTATAAGCCGCTACTTTTTTCCTAGGTTTTGAACCATGCGGCTAATAATAAGGTGCGGCTATTCTGCAGATTTTTTCCCGACCGCTAGGGGCTCTAACCGGAATTAGAATCAAAACTAACACAAAATAAATGCAAAGAAGAAGAATGCGCTAGTTCCTCTTTAGCAGATATAAGTGGGTAGAAGCGGATAGAAGGAGGACAAACTCTATCTTTACAAGGTTAAGGTGACGTGATTTCACACACAGGAGAAATGAAGATAAATACTGTAAATAGCGCTTATTTTCTCTTGGTTCTGTCCCGTTTTAATCAGCAAAGTTGCTGCTCGGTGCACTCTCTCTCCTCCCACACACACACACACACACACACACACACACACACACACACACACACACACACACACACACACAATACAGCCTCAGCGGTTCTTGATTTTCCCTCTCCCGATATAAGCCCGGTTCACTCTACAATCCCCGTCCGGGCTCGTAGCACATACCTAGTGTCGCGGACACGGACGCTCGATATATGTTTATGCCTAACCTTTGTCTGTTCCCGATTCCCGGACTCCTGCTCTCCGGTACTCCCGGTACCACAGCGCGCAGAGCGCAAGACTCCCTAGCCTGTCTGGCCGCTCCGTATGAGCGGCGTCTCCTGAGTTCTTTATTCTAATAAATCCTGTTTTGTATGAATTCCGGATCTCCGCGTCTCTGTGCAGCGTCCACCGTTACACCGTGTTAAAATACAGGTTAGGAAAGGATCTATTTAGGTACATACATGTACATTTACAATTCAAAAACGGACGCGGCTTGTATGCAGGTGCGGCTTATTTATTATTTTTTTTGTTGTTTTTTTTTAATAGAGCGGATGCGGCTTATATCCAGGTGCGCTTTATAGTCCAGAATTTACGGTAGTTTTTAGGCTCTTTCTCTGTATATAAGGAAAACCAATTTATCATAAAAGACGAGAGAAGAAAGTGGAAAAACCGTATACATTTAAATAAATAAATAAATAAATAAATATAAAAGCCTTTGGGTAACCTTTTGACCACGCCATCTCCTCAGCGCGTCTTGTGGGCCAAGTTTCCTTTAGGAAGCCAATAATACCACGCGGCTCCTCGCCTGCTCCTCCTCATGACACGCTGCTTTTGTCCTTGTCTGGGTAATTACTTCTGACCCCCTGCTTAGCATGCCATCAGTTATGGACACATCAAGCTCATTAGCAAAAGACGGGGAAGACGGAGGCATGAGAGCGCCCACACACACACACACACACACACACACACTAGCATTGTGACACACAATGCAATCAGTTACAATGGAGCTTTGAAAACGATGCTTACTGAAGTGCGTTTTACTCTTTTTTCCTTTTCTCGCCGCAATTTCGAGTCAAACAGAAAGCGCTTCCGTATCATTACGCAAATTCTGGAAACTCGAAAGGTTACAGCAATCATCTAAAATGGCGCGTCCTATTCAGACGCGCGCCGGCTCGAAGCGCAGATGGAAAACAGAAAAAGCAGCAACAAATTCCCTCAATGGGATAAAAAAGAAAGAGGGTGACGTTGATTTAAGGTCTCATTTTAATTCATTCCTATATCCGCACATCGCGCATTGGATCTCATGCCGGGATATAGGGGCAATTTTCTTCCCCCCATTACAATTCTTTTCTTTCTAAACGACAGCAATGTTGTTCAATCCTATACATGCTGTAGGCTTTAGAAATGCTACGCACATCTTTTGATTCTTTAAGTCAGGTGACCGTACAATATACGCATTATTGTGACCATGAAACTTTTTCAAGCTCTTTATCTGTATATAAAGAGAGTAAAGAAACAATTTAACATTATGTGGCACATTTAAAATGTGGTATTTAAGGGCTTCACATCTTCTACCGCTATATCCGATCTTCCCTCGGGTCACGGGGAGTGCCTATCTCAGGCGTCTATGGGCATTAAGGTAGGATACACCCTGGATGGAATGCCAACCCATCACAGGGCACACACACACATTCATACACTAGGGACAATTTTCCAAGGTGCCAATCAACTTACGGTGCATGTTTTTGGATGGGAGGAAACCGGAGAACCCGGAGAAAAACCCCCTGAGGGGAACTCGAACCCGGACCCTGGCGGTGTGAGGCGAACGTGCTAACCACTAAGCCACCATGCCCCCTGTTGTCTCAGATTATTATTCTTATTAAAGCTCTTTTGTTTTTGCTCCTAGCGTCTCGGCTTTATTTACCCCGGTCGTTAACAGGACCGCGGGAAGCGTTCCAAAGTGTCACTACACTTTTTAAAAAACGAAGCCAAGGTTGAGTGTAATTATTGTAATAAACTGATATGTTGCAAGCAAAGGTGTCACAACCAACGTGACTAACGCATCGGAATTCTCAGAACCGAGAATCGATAAGAATCAGAATCGACTCAGAATTGATTCAATTTAAACGATACCCTTATCTACACCTGCCGAATATTTTGGTTTGGTCCCATTTGTCATCAATGATGTCATTAATAAGCCATATCCGGTAACGTCTCTGGGTCACCGTTGTTCCTTCCTTGAACCGAGATTTTAATAGATCTGACCATCACAATTTGTCAAACTGGTTCAGATCCTTACATTGGGCCATTTTCTGGTGGAATGGTTAAGACAGGTGTAGTAGAAATCTCACCACCATCATTATCAGACCCTTCAGCAAGGCTGTTAACCCCCGAGCACTCCGTCGTATAAATAAATAAATAAATATTGTACAGAGCTGCCGAATGTAAAAAAAAAGAAACTCCCCATACAGCCAACATACAGTGTTATGAAGGTGTAGAAAGATCAATATTAGGTATACTCAAACAAGACTAATGTAAGCTTTAGATCTTTAAGGTTCTGAGGTGAAAACAAACCTTGTAGATCCTCTATAACACAGTGTCTGCTGTTTTCTGTTTATGTTTTCTCTATCCCCCCCATCCCTTTTAGCTGCTCTACCATTCTGCTCTACTACTAGCTAGTTAATTAAAGAAAACCAAGGACCAATGAAGAGCCGGAATCTAACCTGAAGAGGTTATTGTATTAAACCAACACCCCGAAGCTCTGACTGTCTGTTTGATAGCTTCTCTGTTTGTTTGTTTTTTTGCTAGCCCCTCTGTTTGCTTGCTAGCCGCTCTGTCTGCTTGCTAGCTGCTGTTTGTCTGCTTGCTAGATGTTCTGTTTGTTTGTTAGCTGTTCTATGTGCTTGCTAGATGTTTTGTCTGTTTGTTGGCTGTTCTATGCGCTTGCTAGATGTTCTGTTTGTTTGTTAGCTGCTCTGTTTGTTTGCTCTGTTCATTTGAGCTGCCAGAAGTTCTGTTTGTTTGCTTGTGACTGCTCTGTTTGTCTGCTCTGTTTGTTCCATAGCTTGTTTATTTGCTTTCCAGCTGCACTGTTTGTTTGTCAGTTACACTATTTGCTTGCTAGCTGCTCTGTTTGTTTGCTTTTTATGTTTGTTTGTTTCCTAACTTGTTTGTTTGCTTGAAAGCTGCTGTTTGTTTGTTAGCTGCTCTGTTTGTTTGCTCTGTTTATTTTCCAGCAGCTCTGTTTGATCTGTTCTTCCATAGCTTGTTTGTTTGCTTTCCAGCTGCTCTGTTTGTCTGCTTGCTCGCTGCTATGTTGGTTTGTTTACTTGTTGCTTGGTTTGCTTGCTAGCTGCTCTGTTTATTTGCTTACTAGTTGCTTGTTTGCCAGCTATATTATTTGCTAGCTGCACTGTTTGTTTGCTTTGTATGTTTACTAGCTTGTTTGTTTGCTTGCCAGCTGCTGTTTGTTTGGTTGTATGCTAGCTGCAATGTTTGTTTGCTCTTGCTCTGTTTGCTTGCTATCCAGCATATTTGTTGTTTGCTAGCTGCTCTTGTTTATTATGCTTGCTCACCTGGTTCGAGATCAGGTAAGAATGTCCGCACACCTACATTCCACCACGTAGCTACTGTGATTGTTTAGACGCCCTTCTATTTTTTTTTCTATAGTGTAGCCTGGTGTAGTGTTAAAATTACAGTACATATACGCAAAATATTTTCAATATTTTATTTTTATTTATTAATATTTCTATTTGATATAGTCTCTAGTTACTTAAATACCATTTCATGCATTCAATCGACCCCCCATAAAAACAGTTTTCGGGAAAATAAGCTGAAGAATTTCATTAAGTGGTGAATTATTAGAAGCAGATATAAGTGTATAAACTCCAATACCGCAATCATGCACTTCCACTAGCACAAATATTGTCTTTGCGTGTGAAACGATTGGTCGGACAACGGTAAGTAAAAAAAAAAAATTACATAAAAAATTAAATATGAATACTATAATTTGTAAGTTTGGCTTTTATAGCTCACAGGCAGCTTGAAATAACACACGTTAAACGTTATATTTAATAAAAACTCAATCATTTCTTCAGATTCCGGACTCTACAGTACTGCAAGCCATTATTTCCCCCGAAGCTAACCTCTGTAACACTGCCTGCTCTCATTACATCGCATTTATTACCCTGCATGTTTAATAGCGGAAGGTAAAATGGATTTAGCGCATCTTTGATAACGGTACAATTTGATCAGATGCAATTAAAAAAACGAAAGAAAGAAAGAATGAAGAAGAAAAGAGGCATGCTGGGAAGAGAAGAAAATGTGATTTGGTATGAGAGGAAGTCGGTGCGTTGCCTCCGCTCCATCACACTGAGCTGCCAGACTTGCACCCGGAGAACAAATGAAAAGCCGGTGAATAATTCACATGCAGCGAAGGTGCTTCACGGGTTTCCTCTCAGTCACACACACACACACACACACACACACACACACACCTACAGTATAAATGTCACCAAGGTCTGCGCATGAATTGAAGTGGAATTCTGCAAGCTGAAAGGGGGGGAAAAAAATAAAAGAATATGGGGGGAAATGTTTATGTGCATCTTCACAAAGAAAGGACCGTCTCACAGCTTTGACCTTGTTGGGACATTAAGCTTGTTTCTGTGGAAAATATGCTTTTAGAATCCAAATTTATTATTATTAAACATAAAAAATAGTGGGTTTTTTAGGTGTAAAGTATTAGTTGTTTACATCCATTTTAATGAGCACTGCAGGAACACAACAGTGTGTAGGTGTGTGTGCTTGTGTGAAATGCAGTATTTTTTTTATAGAAAAAAGGGGGGGGTGTAAAAACTAATGAACATCAAATATGAAGATCAAAAGCAGCTTCTTTATCGGGTTTCACACCGGAATTTACATCAACAGCTCGGCCCATCTAATCTTCTCCGAAGACCTCCCAAGTGGTGGAGCGAGCGATGTTAGGCGTGTAATACTGCAATAATAATAATAATAATAATAATAATAATAATAATAATAATTATAATGTAGAAACCCATTATCGCCGTCCCTGTGCTAGAATTAGTTTCGTACAATGTGTATGGGTTGTGAATCGGGGCACGAGCCAAACACAGAGAGGAAAAACGCAAATTCTATGATTTTGCTGTAGTTGTTGCGGTATGGCAGGCTGATCAACTTTCACTAGTGATTTTACACTATTCAACTCTATTGACCTTCATACATGATCTATTTACATTCATACATGACCTATTGACCGTCATACTTGATCTATTTGCCTACAGACATGACCTACTTACTTTCATACATGACCTACCTTCATACATTACCTGTTGGCCTTCATAGATTATCTATTTACCTTCATACATGACCTATCTACCCTCATACATGATCTATTTACCTTCATACATGACCTATCTACCCTCATACATGATCTATTTACCTTCATACATGACCTATCTACCCTCATACATGATCTATTTACCTTCATACATGACCTATCTACCCTCATACATGATCTATTTACCTTCATACATGACCTATCTACCCTCATACATGATCTATTTACCTACATACATGACCTATCTACCCTCATACATGATCTATTTACCTACATACATGACCTATCTACCCTCATACATGATCTATTTACCTTCATACATGACCTATCTACCCTCATACATAATCTATTTACCTTCATACATGACCTATCTACCCTCATACATGATCTATTTACCTACATACATGACCTATCTACCCTCATACATGATCTATTTACCTACATACATGACCTATCTACCCTCATACATGATCTATTTACCTTCATACATGACCTATCTACCCTCATACATAATCTATTTACCTTCATACATGACCTATCTACCCTCATACATGATCTATTTACCTTCATACATGACCTATCTACCCTCATACATGATCTATTTACCTACATACATGACCTATTTACATTCATACATGACCTACTTACCTTCATACATGATCTATTTACCATGATTCATACATACCTATTCATACATGACCTATCTACCCTCATACATGATCTATTTACCTACATACATGACCTATTTACATTCATACATGACCTACTGACCTTCAGACATTATCTGTTGGCCTACACACATGATCTATTTACCTTCATACATGACCTATCGACCTTCATATCGACCTTCATACATGATCTATTTACCTGCATATGTGACATATCCACCTTCATACATGATCTACCTACCTTCATACATTATCTGTTGGCCTTCAGACATGATCTATTTACCCTCATACATGATCTATTTACCTTCACACATGACCTATCGACCTTCATACATGACCTATCGACCTTCAGACATGATCTATTTACCTTCATAAATGATCTAGCTACTTCAACCATGATCTATATATCTTCATACACGCGCTACCTACCCTCATCCATGAGCTATCTACCTTCATACATGCACTATTGACCTTCATACATGAGTTGTCAACCTTCATAATGTTCATGATCTATTTACCTTCAGAAAAAAAACTATTCACCTTCATACATGACCTACCGACATTCATATATGATCTATCTACCTTCATACATGATCTATTTACCCTCATCCATGATCTATCTACCCTCATACATGACCTATTTAACTTCATACATGCACTAGTGACCGTCATACACGAGCTATCCATCTTCATACATGATCTATTTACCTTCATACATGAGGTGTCTACCCTCACATGAGCTATCTACCTTCATACATGACCTTTTGACCATCATACATGATCTATTTACAGTCATACATGATCTAGTTACTTCAAACCATGATCTATATATCTTCATACACGTGATATCTACCCTCATATATGAGATATCTACCGTCATACATGCACTATTGACCTTCATACATGCTCCATCTACTGCAACCATGATCTATATATCTTCATACATGTGTTATCTACCCTCATACATGAGCTATTTACCTTCATACACAAGCTATCCATCTTCATACATGATCTATTGACCTTCATACATGATCTATTGACCTTCATACATGAGCTATCTACGTTCAGAAATGATCTATCTCTCAGAAAGATGAATGAATGCTCGATGTTGATCGTAACGGACAAGAGAGTGAAAGAAAGCCCTTAAAAAAACAGACCACCTCTGTGAGCATCTGGCAGATGGCTGGCTGTGCGGTTTGACCTCCTGCTCTCTGAACGATTGGATGAAGGTTTTCAAAGTAAAAGGTAAAGGCGGCTTTTTACTCGTCACATTTACTCTACAGTACAGTGAAATGTCTTTCTACACATATCCGCGAGATGGTAATAAACTGGGGTTAGAGGGTGCAGACATGATACAATGCCCATAGAGTCCAGTGGGTTAAGAGCCTTCAGACAATCTGTAAGCCAGAGCCTTTACCTCATGGTGCATTAAAACAGAAAACAGCAGAGAGGAGATCACTCAGTGGTAATCACAAATTCCCCTTTTCAAGGATTCACCGTCAGCAACACCTGCCAGATTTCCCAGATTTCAGTGCTTCTTTAAACGTGTCCACCTTTACATTTACATCTATCTACCCTCATACATGACCTATTTAACTTTACCTTCATACCTATTACACGAGCTACTATTTAACTTCATACATGATCTATTTACCTTCATACATGATCTATTTAACTTCATACATGACCTATTTACCTTCATACATGACCTATTCTACCCTCATACATAATCTATTTACCTTCATACATGACCTATCTACCCTCATACATGATCTATTTACCTTCATACATGATCTATTTAACTTCATACATGACCTATTTACCTTCATACATGATCTATTTAACTTCATACATGACCTATTTACCTTCATACATGATCTATTTAACTTCATACATGATCTATTTACCTTCATACATGACCTATTTACCTTCATACATGACCTATTTACTTTCATACATGATGTATTTACCTTCATAGATGCACTAGTGACCTTCATACATGACCTATTTACCTTCATACATGATCTATTTACTCTCATACATTACCTATTTACCTTCATACATGCACTAGTGACCTTCATACATGACCTATTTACCTTCATACATGACCTATTTACTCTCATACATGATCTATTTACCTTCATACATGAACTATTTACCTTCATACATGATCTATTTACCTTCATACATGACCTATCTACCCTCATACATGACCTATTTACCTTCATACATGACCTATCTACCCTCATACATATGACCTATATACCTTCATCTATTATACCTTCATACATGACCTATATACCTTCATACATGACCTATCTACCCTCATACATGACCTATTTACCTTCATACATGAGCTATCAAGTCACCCTTACACAACTGAGGGTTATTGCTCAAGGGTCCAATAACGTCAGCCTGGTGATGGTGGGATTTGATCCTGCGATCTTCTAGTCCATCATGTGCTGATACACAAACCTCAGCATCATTCTGGGATGCTCCATGCTACAGCATACAAATGCCTCTGGTACAATTGTGGACCCACTAGTTTGTGGTAATATTTTAGGAAAGAACCAAATACAGCCGTATCCTAATACATTGTCCGTATTGTCTATATTCAATGATCAAAGCAGCAATTATTTATACGATAGAAAAAACACTTACGTACATCTCAAGAACCACAGCCACATTATTATTCCCGTATTCCATACGTCTGCTCTTTTTTCTCTTTCCCACGGCATAAAAAAACCTTGTTGTATTTCATCATCTCCCTTTTCCCTCTGAACCCTTTTCACTTTCCGGAAAATGAACAAGTGCCCTTTCAAGGCGCTCTCATTTCCCATTTAAATTATATCTGAACCTGGACTTTAATGGAAGCGACCCCTATGGACCCACTTTCCCGTCGAATTTGACTCAACGTATTATAAATTGCATTAATATTCCACGGCGGTGTGAAATTTACTCTTGTGCACATGACCGTACCTCTGAGCGCCGAGATAGGGAAGGAAAGAGGGTAAAAAATAAATAAATAAATAAATAAATAAATAAATAAAAAAGAGTGGGAGAGAATCGCACCACACATCTTTTTCATTTCCTGCATTTGAACTGCTCTGGTGGTGTTGTTTTTGTTTTGCTTTCTTCCCGACAACTTGATTAGTCCTACAACAGAGCCCTGATGGACACCTGCAACATGTAGTACAAGTCAATTGATGCAGACGCGGCCAATCAGAGCCCTGTGGGAGGCGACAGATGGTAATGAAGCTGTTTGGGGGGAGGGGGGGGCGACTGACAGAGATAAGACAGACAAAAAGGAAAGCAGTACCTGAAAAACTGACAGGGGGTCAGGCGAATTCGTGTGGAGACAAAGGAGGACATGATGCTAATGCGTCATGAGAGCAACCTTAATTACACATCACGATAATAACACGCTCCTTTCATATTCCCATGATGGTGCGGGAAGGAAGTGGGGGGCAAAAAATCTTTTTTTTTTTTTAAATAAAAGAAAAACAATTCATTCGTGTTGAAAGTATGGATTTCTCAGCAGCGTTAGACCAGGTACTGAACCTCTAAACGTTTTGTTTGTGCACTGAAAATTTGGTCTCGACAAATAAAACGACATTGTGCAAATTCTATTTCATTCTATACACATTTTATAGGGTCAGCATTAGTGTAAATCAGCGTTGGATAAAGTACATGAACCATGTTCGCCTCCCACTTCCAAGGTCGGGGGTTCGATTCCCGTCTCGGCCATGTGTGTGTGGAGTTTGCATGTTCTTCCCGTGCCTCAGGGGGTTTTTCTCCGGGTTCTCCGGTTTCCTC
>JACRUU010000026.1:15586981-15589481 GCA_030449085.1 Kryptopterus vitreolus
AAACAAACATCGATTATATCTACACACATCTACACAAACAAAATCCACATCGATTATATCTACACACATCGATTATATATACACACATCTACACAAACCTATCCACACGATTATATCTACACACATCTAACATCGAGTATATACACACATCACCAAACGATTATATCTACACACATCTACACAAACCTATCCACATCGATTATATATACACACATCTACACAAACCTATCCACAGCGACACACAGCGATTATATATCACAAACAAATACGACACATCTACACAAACCTATCCACATCGATTATATCTACACACATCTACACAAACCTATCCACACCGATTATATATACACACATCTACACAAACCTATCCACATCGACACATCGCTACACAAACAAACCTATCCACATCGATTATATCTACACACATCTACACAAACATCCAACGATTATATCTACACACATCTACACAAACCTATCCACATCGATTATATCTACACACATCTACACAAACATCTACACACATCCACATCGATTATATCTACACACATCTACACAAACCTATCCACATCGATTATCCACATCGATTATATATACACACATCTACACAAACCTATCCACATCGATTATATCTACACACATCTACACAAACCTATCCACATCGATTATATCTACACACATCTACACAAACCTATCCACATCGATTATATCTACACACATCTACACAAACAAATCTACACACATCCACATCGATTATCTATCTACACACACATCTACACAAACAAACATCGATTATATCTACACACATCTACACAAACAAACATCCACATCGATTATATCTACACACATCTACACAAACAAACATCGATTATATCTACACACATCTACACAAACAAACATCCACATCGATTATATCTACACACATCGATTATATCTACACACATCTAACAAACATCGATTATATCTACACACATCTACACAAACCTATCCACATCGATTATATCTACACACATCTACACAAACCTATCCACATCGATTATATCTACACACATCTACACAAACCTATCCACATCGATTATATCTACACACATCTACACAAACCTATCCACATCGATTATATCTACACACATCTACACAAACCTATACACAAACCACACATCGATTATATCTACACACATCTACACAAACCTATCCACATCGATTATATCTACACACATCTACACAAACAAACATCCACATCGATTATATCTACACACACCTACACAAACAAACATCGATATATCTACACACATCTACACACATCCACATCGATTATATCTACACACATCTACACAAACCTATCCACATCGATTATATCTACACACATCTACACAAACCTATCCACATCGATTATATCTACACACATCTACACAAACCTATCCACATCTATACACAGTCCAACATCTACCCAAATCTACATCCACATCTGTACACATAGTCCCACATCTGCATCCACATCTGTACACCTAGTCCCACATATACCCAAATCTACATCCACATCTGTACACATCTACCCAAATCTACATCCACATCTGTACACGTAGTCCCACATCTGCATCCACATCTGTACACCTAGTCCCACATCTACCCAAATCTACATCCACATCTGTACACATAGTCCCACATCTACCCAAATCTACATCCACATCTGTACACATAGTCCCACATCTACCCAAATCTGCATCCACATCTGTACACATAGTCCATCACCCAAATCTACATCCACATCTGTACACATAGTCCCACATCTACCCAAATCTACATCCACATCTGTGCACATAGTCCCACATCTACCCAAATCTACATCCACATCTGTACACATAGTCTCACATCTACCCAAATCTACATCCACATCTGTACACATAGTCCCACATCTACATCCACATCTGTATGTAGTACAGATGTATGTAGTACATCTGTATGTAGTACATAGTACCACATCTACCCAAATCTACATCCACATCTGTACACATAGTCCCACATCTACATCCACATCTGTACACATAGTCCCACATGTACCCAAATATTCATCCACATCTGTACACATAGTCCCACATCCCACATCCACATCTGTACACATAGTCCCACATCCGCGTCTATAAACAACAACCATCCCACAAACCTACACACATCAACATCCACGCATTTGCATGCACCGGTACACATCCACACACAACAAACCCACATTAACATCTACACACTAACACACCTGCACACATCAACATCCACAAATGATGAGGAAACTCATCTACTCTCATGTACAGCAGTTCCCTGAACTAGGTTTATCATCTAGACCAGGGGTCACCAACGTGGTGCCCGTGGGCACCAGGTAGCCCCCAAGGAGCACATGAGTAGCTCTCAGGCTTGCTATAAAAAGTGCACAACTCATCAGTGAGATGCGTCTATAATGTAAAATGTAGTTAATTCGTTGTTGATAGTCACTGTCAAAAATCACAAGTGTATT
>JACRUU010000026.1:15591981-15604481 GCA_030449085.1 Kryptopterus vitreolus
GTGTTGATAGATTTGGACACTCAGGTCTGAGTTGAAGGGGATATATATATATATATATATATATATATATATATATATATATATATATATATATATATATATATATATATCTATATATATATATATATATATGTATATATATATATATTATATATATGTATATTTGTGTGTGTGTGTGTGTGTGTGTGTGTGTTTGTGTGTATTTTTGATCCATTCTTAGCAATTAGTGAAAACCTTAAAAACAAATTTACCCAATTAGAAAGTGTCACAATTAAATCCCAATGTAAAGGAATCAACAACTTAACCACTTTAAGAAGAATTTAGAAAATGTATTTAATATCTTACACTACCAAAAATACACTAGTGCGTAACTACATTTTTCCCCACACAGTCCAGGATAAACATCATAATGCTCAAGGCCTGGACATCAGGTTTGGGCTTGAGGTCATAATTGTGAAATAATTCATAAAAAAACAATTCTTATTCGTTCTCCTTCAGGTGATCCCGTTAGGGGCCGTCACAGAGGTGGTGAACTGCATATTTGGTCTGGCGCATTTAACGCTGGATGCCCTTCCAAACACAAACCCTTATCCGGGCTTGGCAGTGGCACCAGGCTTGCCCAACCTTAATATCTGGATTTTTGGAAGACACCTTTATCCAGAGTGACTCACAACTGATCAGTTTCAAAGGTAAGGGCCTTGCTCAAGGGCAGATTTGTTGTGCTGGGCCCGAACCTGCAACCAGCTGTTCCAGAGTCCAATGCCCCACCCCCCAATATTAAACCAATAACTAATTCCCAAATCAGGCACATGTTCTCCCCATGTCTAAGGGGTTTTTTCTCTGGGTTTTCCGGTTTCCTCCCGATCCAAAAACATGCACGGTAGGTTGATTGGCACCTTGGAAAATTGTCACTAGTGTATGAATGTGTGTGTGTATGTGTGTGTGTGTGTGAGAGAGAGAGTGTGCTCTGCGATGGGTTGGCATTCCATCTAGGGTGTATCCTGCCTTAATGCCCATAGACGCCTGACATAGGCACAGACTCCCAGTGACCCGAGGGAAGATCGGATAAAGAGGTAGAAGATGAATGAATGGATGAATAATTCCCAAATCAAATTTTGGTATCAACCATCGAAAAATAAGTAAATAAATAAATAAAGCGCAGCAAACGTTGCAATGAATATCTATATATGAAGCTGTGAGTTAACAAGTTGAATCCCTGTTCTACACACGCCGCCGTGCGCTGGACAAGAAGAGAAGTGTTGATAAAAAGCAGTAGCCGTGAGTAGAAGCTGTTTGGACATGCGGTTCACGTGTGCATTACCTCGGGCAAAATTTAAGAGGTTTAATGTGTCAAAGCTGATATCCTCAGTGATTCCTGATCCCTCCGAAACATTTCTTCCTCCACATAAATACGTCCTTTCTATGGGCTTTTCTCAATTCCTCTTCTACAAATGGCTTTCTTTCTACAGCGCGCACGCACGCACTGCACTGCGTTAGCCATCCGAATCCCTCACAAGGTTCCCAAACGGCCCGCAATAACAAGAGGTTTTTCCCTTCTCGTGTACCCGCAGAACGTTTGAAAACAGTAATTAGTGATTAACTGGGCTTCTTTTAGGTCTGGTTGCGGCTTCGTGGCGCAGATTAAGAGCGAATCAAGGCGGTAAACATGCAGCAGGAGTTGCGGCGAAGCGCTCGCCGGCACGCTGGCATCCGGTCCGTGTAGTGCGATTTGTTCATTTCTGCTCCATCACACAAGCGAGAACAAATTAAGCTTACCGAAGAACGAATACAGCAAAGACATAACACGGACGATTCAAGCAGACAATGTGGAGAAGGTTGGAGACGGGTCATTTCGGGTGAAAGAAACCAACATGGCAACCATTCCAACACCATACAGTGTCAGTGTACAGCAAAGTCGAAGTGTACGTCCAGGCACTATTATTTAGAAAGCAGACACTCAGATGGAGGGTTCTCCATCATGCAATGACCTGCCCAGTTACCCCACCTCATTCCCAGTCTACTGGATCACAAGAAGCAGAGAACATCATCTTTGGCAAGAGCTTCGCCCACACAGAGATCATTTGCTAGTATATATATATATATATATATATATATATATATATATATAATATATATATATATATAATATATATATATATATATATATATATATTTCACACACACAACACACACACACACACACACACTAACACTAAGGTTTCACTAATAATAAACGTCTGTAGGCATATATATATATATATATATATATATATATATATATATATATATATATATATATATATATATACATACTACAGAAGATCAAATAAATAAACAAACAAACAAACAAAATAATAAATATATTAAATATTTAAATACTCCACACATGCGAAATACGAAATACAACATGGCGGCGCTCTGACAAATCCGAAGAGTTCGTTTCTAATAGGGGGTGTGGTTTCATCAGTCGTATGGAAATGCTTCGGGTTTGCAACTTCAGGACGTTCAACAAGCCAAAAGCCCCGCTGTAACATTTGTCTAAAGGTCTGTGGCAACTAAACGTACTACTATGTAAAGGTGCAACTACAGCACGACTAATTTATTCCAGCACCTTAAACAAGAGTTAAACATGAACCATGTTGTTAAATGGGGAGGTGTGTGTGTGTGTGTGTGTGTGTGTGTGTGTGTTGTGTCGCTGCGGGGGGTAAACATGATAGCGACAAACGCCAAACAAAAAACACCCACTACAAATAGATACAAATAGTGCATATATATATAGCAGGTGTGTGTGTGTGTGTGTATATATATATAGACACACACACACACACACACACACACCACACACACACACACACACACACACACATATATATATATATATATAATATATATATATATATATATATATTTGAGTTAATCCAAAGTGCAACTTAAAAAGCTTCCAAATTCCTTTAATGGGGTTAATATCATACACTGCCAAAAATGTATGGTAGTGTGTAATTACTACCCTAAAACCCAGAGTGTGCATCCCAGAGTGGGTAAATTTCACATTTTTATATTCCAGAGAGCCACAATTAAAATCCAAATTCCTTTTAATGGGACGCGTATCTTAGTCTCCCAATAAATATACTCCTTTTCACCACACACATTTTCAGGTTCAGACTCGGGGCCAGATTTCTCACCGAGTGAAATAATTCATGAAAAACGGAACGAATGAATTATATCTCAAACCATGTTTTTGGTGCCAAAGCAAAAGAAATACTAATAATAATAATAATAATAATAATAATAATAAAAAATCTTGCAGTAAAGGTTAAGCTGACTATCTGGAATATCGAACTGGGAATTAAAAAGTCCAAGCCCTGGTCTACAGATGCAGTCATACGCTGGACAAAAAGACAAGAGATGAGGCAAAAAGCAGGAGCAGGTGTTTATAAGCTGACGTTGGGTGAAGCAGAGCTACGTCTGAGTTAGCTCAGGCTCAAGGGGGGGTTAAAATAAAAAAAAAAAAGCAGGAGCCTAAACAATCTTCCTTTAAACAATGGAGATCTGTGAATAGATGTGAGGGAGAACAGTACACGTGTTATACTACATACACAATGTAGAACGGCTAATGAAATCGCATATTAGACCTGCAGTAATGAGGTTACAAGGACATTTCTGATATTACAGTCATTTAAAAATAAATAAATAAAACTAAGCTGGAAGCTACGGATAAAACGTGAGGATTTAAACAGGGAATTCTATGATATATTAATATATATATTATATTTATATATATATCTATATATATATAATATATATATATATATATATATATATATATATATATATATATATATATATATGTACTGATTGCCAAATTAGGGATAGTAATTAGGATAATAAATGGATTTATAATGTTTTAATTGGGCTTTTTTTATTATTATAATTATAATAATTATAATATTATTTATTTGTAAGAATTATTGGGTTGCATTATTTAATTATCTATATTATTATTATTATTATGATTATTATAATTATTTTATTATCATTTTTTAAAGAAAATTAAAAAATTATAAAAAAAAAAAATATGAAAACTAGATATAATCGGCCAATTTTTTTGTCATATCCCACAGTTGTTTACATTCTTTTTTTCCGTTCATCAGGCATCATCATATATCCATAAAACATCACATTTCTGCAGCACTTGCCATTGAACACTTGTTCACCTCGCACAATTCCGTACTATGTATATAACCTTTGTTCATTTCCTCTTTAGTTCCAGATGTGAGTTCTTAACACGGTATCTTATGAGTGAAAGCATTCTGGAAACTATAACAACAATGTCTTGAAAAAAAAAGTCCAAATGCGCCATTTTTAAATCTCTAAAGTATCTCTCTATTAATATATATCTATATATATATATATATATATATATATATATATATATATATATATATATATATATAATATATATATATATATATATATATCTCAATGTGCTTCCGTATAACCTACACGTATCACCGGTTTATATGGAAAAGCAACCGGAACAGAATTCTTAAAGGAGCCACGTCCAATATTTTACAATTACATATTTTACATATTATAATCTATGTTGACTTTCGCTTCTATAATAAATACATACATGTGTAAAAAGCATCTGTATTTGTTTAGATTCGGGTATTAAACACTTGGAAAGTATTAATTTAAGGTACATTTAAAACAGATAAAAAAATGTGCCATTAAGTTGAAAACAATCGAGAGTTAACTTGTGACAATAAAGCGATTAAATATTAAATATCTATTTACAGCCGTGACTTTTATTCATGCACAATGTCCCCTGGTAGACTGGTAGAAATTTACACCCACATACAGAGCGCTTGCACTGGAGACTCCTTCTTCAGCTATTAATATCTTTTTTTTCCTTTTCTCACACGGTCAACCCTGAGCAACACATTTTTTTTGTGTTGTGTTTGATTGATTTCTTATTTTATTGACAGCATCCAGTAAACAAGGCCCCGCAAATCAGCTGTTGCTATAGAAACAATAATGTTGATACAAACCAAAACATGCAAACCTTAAAATAAATTGTACTACACACATCCAGATGAGAATCCACAGGAAAAAAAAAAAAAAAAAACACATTCGTGTTTGGAGAAAGCTGGATATCCACGCCGGAATGTCTGAAAGTTCGCACTGACAGCACACCTACAGAAAATACGAGCGCCGGGATTTCTCTACAGCTACTGCTACTTACTGGTGCTAAAGGAAGACACTGTTTTTTTTTGTTTTTTTTTTTACAATGGAATATGTAAAGCGTGTAGACACCGGACTGGGGACACCTGCATGTGGTTCTTCTTCAAACTGTTGTCACAAAAGCGGAAAACCCAGAAATGTCTAGAATGTCTTTATATGCTGTCGCTTTACAATACAACTAAAAAAAAACACAAACACCTGAACCTATTCCAGTCTTATAATGCCTCTGTGCACTAGGCGTGCTCCAAGAAATCATTGGCTGGATTTGGAATTGGGCTTCACAGAGCGCTGACTTCCATATCATTAAACACCTTTTTGGGATGAAATGCAATGACTCTGTTATCTGCCATCACAGCCTCACGGGTAAAATCCAAGGGCACATATGTTCATTAAACATTGTATATAATATAAATTGCATATAGTCATTTTGGTTTGTCCACCCTGTGTTGTTAGTTTACAATGACCTTTACAGCAAGTAGCTCTGAGGAATGTCATCTAATTATGTTTTGTTTATTGTATATTGTTGTGTTATTCCAAAATCCACTGTATTCTCATGCTTGTTGTATATATAATATATATATATATATATATATATATATATATATATATATATATTTATTTTTTTTTTTTCATTTAAATGCTTTATTGACCCAGTGAGTTTTTCTTTTCTTCGCATATCCCAGAAGGGTCAGCCATGAAGGGTCAGCTATGAAGGATCAGCCATGAAGGATCAGCCATGAAGGGTCAGCCCCCCCCCCCCCAGAAGTATTGCATGGGATAGAACTGGTGTAGCTCACTTGTATTGGGCTTTGTTGTGCTCATTTATATTCCGTGCCCTTACTTCAGACTGCTGAGGGTACGTTTCTTCATAATGGTGTTCTCCACTTTTGACAACTGCAACAGTCTCTCCGAAAATGAGATACAAGCCTCGATGCAGGAAGAATAAATGCGTACTTTCCATACATTTGATTAGTCTTCAATTCAGTTGATGAGCCTTTGGAACTGGCAGCATTTCATCTGTTTTAACCCAGAGGTGGGCAATCTATGGCCCCCTTGGTCCTGCCAAAGAACGGTACAGAATTGTCCAAATCAGATCATATCATATAACTAGACAGGGGACATTTCCTGAAGAAAATTTGAGTGATGCTTGCCGATGCAAAACCGAAGCTCTGGGCACGACCCCTTACATCCTGGTCCGTTTAATATTTAGCATTGACTTCGAAATGCTAGCTCGTTTTGAGAAGGGGCGGGGCCAGTGACGCCATGCGGCAGTCATATGTTCGCGACCTACTCCATCTCGCCTATGAGTGGATATGTCAAATCTGAATTTCATATTCATTCTCTATAGGGCCGGAATGTTGCTGATTTCCCGAAATTCCAAACGTGTGTGGGGTTTGGGAGGTATATGATCGTGATCCACTCCGGACCCCCTACGAGTGGATATGTGCATGTCGGACGAACTGTGAGGCACAAGAGTTCAACCCCATTCATTTTCTAGGGGCAAAAATTCCCGCTTTTTCCAGCCCTCGGTTCGGAATTCCGCCGGGTGATTCCTTATAAAAGTAATAGCACACCTCTCACCATCGGGCCGCACAATGTGAGGTATGATCCGTGAGGATTGGACAAAAGCCGAAGCTAGAGAGAGATTATAATAGCGATGCTTTTGCATTCATCACTAATTATGATGGCATTTGTTTGACCTTGTCCTGTAATTTCATGATGTTCCAGCAGGTGGCGATTTAGACACAGTGATGCATTGATTATTAACATTAATGCCTTTTATATGTTTATGTTTAATATGTATGAATACGCTTCTGGCCAGGCCCCATCTGCTACATTTTAAAAGTCAATGTGGCCCCTGAGCCAAAAAGTCTGCACCTCCCCCCTGGTTTAACCACTCAGTTTAAAAGCTGGAGTCACAGAAGCCATTGCCCAGGAATTATCATCATCTTTTTAATCTGCTTTTATGGTCGGAGGGGGCGCTAGTCAGAACTCACAAATTGTATACGTAGCAAACTGCACAAGCTCAAATTTGGTCGCAGACACTCTGTACGAATAAGTACAAATAAGATTGTTTTGATTTGAGATTATACAATTACTAAGACAATTACAAGGACATTTCAAGAAACGCCGGTCAAATTCATTCATTCATTCATTCATCTTCTACCGCTATATCCAATCTTCCCTCTGGTCACGGGGAGTCTGTGTCTATCTCAGGCGTCTATGGGCATTAAGGCAGGATACACCCTGGATGGAATGCCAACCCATCGCAGGACACACACACACACTCACACACTAGGGACAATTTTCCAAGCTGCGAAAGCTCCGGGGGGAAACCGGAGAACCCAGAGAAAAACCCCCGGATGCACGGGGAGAACATGCAAACTCCACACACACATGGCTGAGACGGGAATCAAACCCGGATCCTGGAGTTGTGAGGCGAACGTGCTAACCACTAAACCACCGTGCTCCCTTTGTTAGAAAATATTTATTATTATTTTCAACTTTGCACAAGTCCCTATGAATGAGTTCTATACCTATATATAATGAGTACTATATCCGACATGTTTATTAGTATAAATCTGTGATTGAAATGATACCAGACGTGAGAATGTACAGTAAGAGCGCTGTGGTATAAATTGAAGCGGCCCAACCATCAACAAATTTGAAATCCGTCCGTCCCAACACTGCCGCATAAACAGTCATGGCATATTGTTCACATTACACATGGAATGACTGAACTCAACCGCCAGCGCTGCAGGGAATTATTCCCGATCCTTCAGCCGCATTAAGTCGTGGCCACTGTAATACCTTCCATCGGCAGGAGATTGAAATATTCAGACTATCGCGGCGCAATAAATAAAACATTTGCATGATGGATTACATTAACCTTTAACAAAGACAGGAGAAACGTACAGGACAGGCCATCGGTGGAAGCGGATTTCAGCTTGACCGGATACCGAGGCTGGTGAACGCGGGCACGGAGAATTCCAATGAGAACAAATGACAGGTAAATTGAGGCGAGCGAAGTCACAGAAACGGTGTCCTGCTGACACACTAATCACTGTGGCAAAATAAATAAATAAAAAATGTAATTCATTTGAATTAAAAGAGAGCGAGAAAATTAAATATCGACAATCAAATAGCAGTGTGTGTATAATCTATCTATGTATATATATATATATATATATATATATATATATATATATATATATATATATATATATATATATATACACACACACCACACATATAATATCCTTTATGGTCACATATACATTACAGCACAGTGAAATTCTTTTCTTTCGCATATCCCAGCTTGATGTTTTTGGTATCTGGGGTCCAAAGTGCAGGGAAATTCAGCCATGATACGGCGCCCCTGGAGCACAGAGGGTTTAAGGTCTTGCTCAAGGACCCAAGGGCGGCAGCTTGGCCATACCGGGGCTCGAACCCGGATCTTCCGATCAGCAGCCCAGCACCTTAGACCACTGAGCTAAAACCCCCCTATATGTATTATACATACATACACCATATATATATATATATATATATATATATATATGTATATACATAAATACATACATACACACACACACACACACACACACACACACACACACACACACACACATATATATATATATATACACACACACACACACACACACATATACATATACATGTATTCCCGTCTCGGCCATGTGTGTATGGAGTTTGCATGTTCGCAGGTGGTTTATCTCCGGGAAATTGTTCCTAGTTCCAAAACACGTTATAATAAAGGTCAAACCATACACAAACTTATACACTGATACATTTTCAATATAACCAAAAAACAAGCACACACTATTAGCTGTAGGTTCGAGCGTCTGGTCTGATCGACTCTTTGCTGCTGAAGGTCTAGTTCTAGCACGCTGCACATGCAGGCTTCCACATTGTAGGCAGCTCGGATATATCGTAAAGTTCACGCTGACAGCTCACCTACACCTACGCTGGGATTTCTCTAAATCTCTTTCTATTACTCACCGGTGCTAACGGAGACACTGTGTGCGGGGTTTCTTTTCAATAGAATGTGAACGGTGTGCAGACGCCGGACCGGCGCACCTTCCTCTTGTAATAAAGCTGGAAGCAGAGAAAATGTCTAGAATGTCTTTACATGCTGCTGCAGCTTTCCAAGGTCTCCTCACTGCGACTGTACCGCTTCTACAGCGCAGGATCATTTAGTGTTCGCTCGACACCAATAAGGAATGGAAGGAACGTCCCCAACATCCCGGAACTACGACCCTCTCAACACAGATATTCTTCATGAACTTTTTCAAAAAGAAACTGTAATTTAATTACATGTTTTTGTTTGTTTTTTGCAGGAACGGATTACGGTTACTTTTATTTTGTAATTAAATTACGTAACGCACGTTACATGTTACTAGTTACTCCCCAACACTGGTGTCTAATGATATGTATGTATCAGCACGTCAGGAGTGGAGGGCGGAGCCGGTACGCTCATTTCCGTCCGGCGAGGCCAATAAACAGGCGAGACACATCAGCCTTGTGGGGAGAGAGCGACTTGACATGGTCGGAGCAAGCTGACAAGCGAGGGCATGATGGTTCTCATCATTAGCCCAACCCCTTAAACCAGAGCTACATCCCCTCAACCCCCCCCACACCTAAAAGTATTGCATGAGATAGAACTGGTGTAGCTCACTTGTATTGGGCTTTGTGCTCATTAATTTTCCGTGCCCTTACTTCAGACTGCTGAGGGTACGTTTCTTCATAATGTCGTTCTTCACTTTTGACTGCAACAGTCTCTCCGAAAATGAGATACAAGCCTCAATGCAGGACGAATAAATGCGTCCTTTCCATACATTTGATTAGTCTTCCATTCAGTTGATGAGCCTTTGGAACTGGCAGGGCAACAGTCTTTGGGCGGCAGCTTGGCGATACCGGGGCTCGAACCCGGATCTTCCAATCAGCACTAAGCTACCACTCTCCCCCAAAAAGTCAGGTATCGTCAGGTATGGATGTTTCGGAGGTGAGGAGGTCTCACATTAACCTCAATAAGGTTTAAAGCTCTGTAGAAGGACATTGTGCCATCACTCCTACCGAAGTACACCATACTGTATCTTTATGATGCAATGTTGTCATGCTGGAAAAGGTTTTGGGTCTCCGAGTGAAGAGAACATGCACCGATACCAAAGGCATCCTTTTATAATTGTGCATTTCACACGAAGAAAGTGATATCTTGACTATTTCGTTTTTAACATTCCGCACAACGCCTCGGGCCCTGAGCGATACCGACGCTGTTAACTGCTTTGTACAGAAAGGTCAGCTTTTTCCTGGTGCCTAATCTCTTCCGTTGAAGCGTGTGATCCGATGACACTCTGATGGATTAGATCTCAAATGCGTCGCCGGGGTTTTTGAGCAAAACTTTGGGAGTTCTGTGTTAGCTCGAGTGCACACGGTCTTTAAAAACAAAAAAAAGGGGGAGGAAGCCAAGATCGAGAAAACACAAACATTTCTATTCATATTTCAGAGGTTTGAATGGTCATTTTTTTGTGAATACGATCATTTGCAATGAAAAGCTGCCATGTATAAATGTAAGCGTGGGGGAGAGGGGGGGTAGAATTATGGAATACACAGTACTGCATTGTATTTGGGGCTTGCAGTGGGATTGCACTTGGTTGCAGAATTTGAGAAACAAGAGAATAAAAATGCTGAAGAATTTAACTTTGTTTTTTTCATTTACAACATCAATGTTAATAATCTATTAATTACAGTACATTGGTCTTTCAATTATAGGGGGAGGTGGTAGCTCAGTGGTTAAGGCGCTGGGCTCTGGACCAATTTCAAGTCCCAGCCGAGCTGCCCCTAGTGGGCCTTTGAGCAAATCCCTTAACCCACCAATTACTCAATCTTCTCCAGCTGTTAAGGCTAGACAAGCCAATGGGTTCCTGGTGCCTCAGGGTTTTTCTCCGGGTTCTCCGGTTTCCCCCGGTCCAGAAACATGCACAGTAGGTTGATTGGCACCATGAAAAAATTGTCCCTAGTGTGTGAATGTGTGTGTGAATGTGTGTGTGTCCTGTGATGGGTTGGCATTCCATCCAGGGTGTATCCTGCCTTAAAGCCCATAGACGCCCGAGATAGGCACAGGCTCCCCGTGACCCGAGGGAAGATCGGATAAATGTTTGAATTATTAATATTTGTATTTATTTTTATAAGCAGTCGATGGGTATTTATATCATTTTAGAAGCTCATGATTGCTATTAGATTCGTCTAAATTCTTTGACAAAGAAAAAACAAATCGGATTTGTTTTCATATGATTTTTTTGATTGATTTCATTTCTATTTAATTGCATTCATTCATCTTCTACCGCTTTTTTCCTATTTATGCATCGGGTCGTGGGAAACCTGTGCCTATCTATGGAATGCCAACTTATCGCTGGGCACACACACACACACACACACACACACACACATTCACATACTAGGGAGAATTTTTGATTGGCAAGGTGCCAGTCAAGCTACCGTGCATGTTTTTGGACCGGGGGGGAGAACTCGGAGAAAATAAACCCTGAGGCACGGGGAGATCATGCACACACACACACACACACACACACACACACACACACACACACACACACACACAACCACACATATGGCGAAGGAGGGAATCGAACCCTGACCCTGTGAGGCGAACGTGCTAACACTAATCCACCGTGACCCTAAATGGTTTCAATATAATAGCCAAATACTGATTTACATATATGAGTGTATATATATATATATATATATATATATATATATATATATATATATATATATATATATATATATATATATATAGAATATATAGAGAAAATGTATATAATAAATATTACACATTATTACATTAACTGAGAAAGAATGTACGAGTGTCCGATGGAGTACTCCACAAGCCTCGCTTTTCCTTCCCCGTCCCCCCGTCCCCCAGGTCACGTGACCATCAGATGAAAGACACTTGATGGCATCAAACACCTCTCTCATGCTCTCATGTTCTCTCGCTCTCACTCTTCTCCTAGTTCTTTTCTCACTCGCTCGGAAAAAGTGCACAGTATCTCCTTGCAGTCGCATCGCCAGAGGCCACATTCGCAGAACCCCTCGAGTTCAAAAGGGGTACGTCTTCATCGTCTCCAGCTCGGCTCGAGATCTGACAGGAAAATCCAGCCGCGAGCCTCGGGACGACTCAAGGGCCGCCGTTCACACACACACACACATAGACTTTT
>JACRUU010000026.1:15626981-15639481 GCA_030449085.1 Kryptopterus vitreolus
ATGAATTGACCTCCGGTGCCACCTCCTTGGTTCCTCTCAAGGTTTCGTCCTCATGCCATCGTTTTTGCGACAGCCCCCGCTGGCTCGCACATTAGAGATAATTATGCGCAACAATCGTCTAACCTCGATCTCTCTCTATAGTGTTAAAAGAGCTCTAGAAATGAATTCAATTAAATCGGCTACGCATAAATTAAATACAGCTATTAGGTGAAAACTGTTTATGTTGAATGTTGAGGAAAAAATACTGGATTATTATAATTTGACCTTAGGTTTTGTAGACAATATCTACCAGAAGTGCATTATGAAGGATCTTTCGTCGCCATTCCACCATTCATTCCTTCATCTTCTACCGCTTTATCCGATCTTCCCTCGAGTCACGGGGATCATGTGCCTATCTCAGGCGTCTATGGGCATTAAGGCAGGATACACCCTGGATGGAATGCCAACCCATCACAGGACACACACACACACACTCACATTCACACACACAATCATACACTAGAGACAATTTTCCAAGGTGTTAATCAACCTACCGTGCATGTTTTTGGACCGGGAGGAAACCGGAGAACCCGGAGTAAAGCACCCCGAGGCACGGGGAGAACATACAAACTCCACACACACATGGCCGAGATTGGAATCGAACCTGGACCCTGGCGGTGTGAGGCGAACGTGCTAACCGCTTAGCCCATGTTCGGTGAAATATTGTGCAGTCGCAACAAATTTCCAATGGTGTTTGATAGGGTTAAGGTAAGAGCTCTATAGCACGCCACTCAAGATCCTCCACTGGGGGACGGGGGTAGCTCAGGGTTTAAGGCGCTGGACTACTGATTGGAAGGTTAGGGGTCAAGCTGCCACTTTGAGCAAGGACCTTAACCCTCTGTTAACCAGGCTATTCTACCTACATTGGCAGCAGCGTCCTACGAAGACCGTTTAGATCAGTGGTTCCCAACCAGTGGTCCATGGGTTAATTGGTGTTTGCCATTCTTGGGTCCTTGAGCTCCAGGGGGCGCTGTGCTCCAGGGAGGCATTGTATCGTGCCTGACCCTGCATATAATAAAAGTCTTTTATTAGCATATCTTCATGGAGCTGGTCTCTTAGTTCAAGTCTGCAGCATCCAAAGGCATCCTTGGGGTCAGAACTTCAAGCGCCATGATATAGCACCCCGGGAGCAAGGGCCTTGCTCAAGGACTCAAGAGTTGCAGCTTGGCGATGCCGGGCCTTGAACCCCCGACCTCCCAATCAGCAGCATTAACCACTGAGCTCCCCCAGTGGAGGATCTTGAGCGGCGTGCTATACAGCTCTGACCTTAACCCTATTAAACACCATTGGAATTTAAACAGCTTTTAAACACCTTAACCCTATCAAGAGTGACAGCTTGACGAGACATTAATGAACGAAATGATTACAAACGTGTACAAATGCCATATTGAAATAATTAGTGGCGCGTAACTCGTCCCGTAATTTTTGTCCGATCGTCACAAACCATACCTCATATCGTGCGGCCCCATGGTGTGATGTGTGCTGTTACTTTTATAAGGAATCGCCCTGCGGAATTCCGAACCCGGGGCCAAAAAGTGGGAATTTTTCCCCATAGAAAATGAATGGGGCCGAAATTGCGTGCCTCACAGCTCGGCCTATGAGCGTCCGGCATGCACATATGGCATATCCACTCGTACGGTGGATTAATGGGACAGTTGGTGGATTAATGGGACAGTTGGTTATTAGATGGTGGATTAATGGGACAGTTGGTGGTTCCGGAGTGGGACAGTTGTTTATTAGACGGTGGATCGCGATCATATGCCTCTCGAACCGGTGGATTAATGGGACACAGACCCGCTCGGTAATTCTCGGGGAAGAATCGGGGCTCAATCCGGGGGGCCCCCATTTCATGGGCCCCTCATTATGGAGAATGTTTGTTTGACGGGGAAAGTTTGACTCCGCTGCGCCGCACAGCCCGTGTTCGCCCGAAATGCACATTTGACACGTCATGTGACATGTCTAAACGCTCGGCACATCGTCAGGAGTCGGGCGTTGGATAATTTGATGATGTCACGTGCGTCACTGGCCCCGCCCCCTCAGTTTGCATCGGCAAGCATCACTCACATTTTCTTCAGGAAATGTCCCATGTCTAGTTGTTGATTTATATTACATTTGGTATGTATAATATCTTTCCTGTATCTCTACAGTGTCTATTTCTATTCACTCTTCCCATTACAGGAAACTGTAACATTCCCAATGAAGCCCTTTTACAAATGGTAACAATGGTACGTCAATCCTACAAACAAATCTGACCTTGGTTTCCCTCGTGCAGGTAGTCGGCATTATGATTTGCTCGTCTTTTTTTTCTTGCAAATATAAAACTTTGATAAAATATCTGCAATTCAGCAAAAAAAAAAAAATACCAAGGCCATTTTCAAATAGCATCACCGCGAGTGCAAACCTGGACTCAATCCAAACGCAAGATTGAATAGTTCAGGATTCGTTTCAACTCCCCGATGCTCCTTCAGAGGCACATCTGGATCGCGTGTAAGCGCTTCTGCCACGGCGTATTGAGATCGATGGAGATACTTTTTCCATCCCATGGGTGAGTTTTGGAAGAGCATACCTTTGGAATTCCCTTTTCCCGTATCAATAGATAGTCATTGCAGAATGCGTCCCGTGCTACAGAACAACTGTATGTACAAGAAGATAAACGTACCCCTGTGTGTAATGTATCTATGTTCTAACACAGCAGGCACTTGGTAGCGCTCCTGTCTCTCTGATGTCTTGCATTGACAGAAGGCACTAAAACTGGGGCAGCATGAATTTTAAATGGTACTTTGAAAAAGTACAAAACATCCTGTTTAGTGCAAGAAGACCCGAAACCAACCGTTTCAATGGTTATTAGACGGTGGATTAATGGGACAGTTGGTTATTAGACGGTGGATTAATGGGACAGTTTGGTTATTATGGGACAGTTGGTGGATTAATGGGACAGTTTGTTATTATGGGACGGTGGATTAATGGGACATGGTTTGGGACAGGTTATTAGACGGTGGATTAATGGGACAGTTGGTTATTAGACGGTGGATTAATGGGACAGTTGGTTATTAGACGGTGGATTAATGGGACAGTTGGTGGATTAATGGGACAGTTGGTAGACGGTATTATGGGACAGTTGGTTATTAGATGGTGGATTAATGGGACAGTTGGTTATTAGTTGGTGGATTAATGGGACAGTTGGTTATTACGGTGGTTTATTAGACGGTGGATTAATGGGACAGTTGGTTATTAGACGTTGGATTAATGGGACAGTTGGTTATTAGACAGTGGATTAATGGGACAGTTGGTGGAATAATGGTTATTAGACAGTTGTTTATTAGACGGTGGATTAATGGGACAGTTGGTTATTAGACGGTGGATTAATGGGACAGTTGGTTATTAGACGGTGGATTAATGGGACAGTTGGTTATTAGACGGTGGATTAATGGGACAGTTGGTTATTAGTTGGTGGATTAATGGGACAGTTGGTTATTAGTTGGTTATTGGGACAGTGGATTAATGGGACAGTTGGGACAGTTGGTTGGTTATTAGACGGTGGATTAATGGGACAGTTGGTTATTAGACAGTGGATTAATGGGACAGTTGGTTATTAGACAGTTGGTGGATTAATGGGACAGTTGGTTATTAGACGGTGGATTAATGGATTAATGGTTATTAGACGGTGGATTAATGGGAGACATTTGGGACAGGTTATTAGACGGTGGATTAATGGGACAGTTGGGACAGGGTTATTAGACGGTGGATTAATGGGACAGTTGTTATTAGACGGTGGATTAATGGGACAGTTGGATTATTAGACGGTGGATTAAATGGGACAGTTGGTTATTAGACGGTGGATTAATGGGACAGTTGGTTGGATTAATGGGACAGTTGGTTATTAGGTGGATTAATGGGACAGTTGGTTATTAGACAGTGGATTAATGGGACAGTTGGTTATTGGTGGATTAGATGGTGGATTAATGGGACACGGTGGTTGGTTATTAGACGGTGGATTAATGGGACAGTTGGTTATTAGACGGTGGATTAATGGGACAGTTGGTTATTAGACGGTGGATTAATGGGACAGTTGGTTATTAGATGGTGGATTAATGGGACAGTTGGTTATTAGACAGTTGGTTATTAGATGTTGGATTAATGGGACAGTTGGTTATTAGGTGGATTAATGGGACAGTTGGTGGATTAATGGGACAGTTGGTTATTAGACGGTGGATTAATGGGACAGTTGGTTATTAGACGGTGGATTAATGGGACAGTTGGTTATTAGACGGTGGATTAATGGGACAGTTGGTTGGTTGGATAATGGGACAGTTGGTTATTAGACGGTGGATTAATGGGACAGTTGGTTATTAGTTATGTGACGGTGGATTAATGGGACAGTTGGTTGGATTAATGGGACAGTTGGTGGATTAATGGGACAGTTGGTTATTGATGTTGGATTAATGGGACAGTTGGTTATTAGACGGTGGATTAATGGGACAGTTGGTTATTAGACGATGGATTAATGGGACAGTTGGTTATTAGACGGTGGATTAATGGGACAGTTGGTTATTAGACGGTGGATTAATGGGACTGTTCGTTATTAGTTGGTGGATTAATGGGACAGTTGGTTATTAGATGATAGTTTGGTTGGACAGTTGATAATAAATATAGATATCAGTAGGTCGATTGAATTGTGGATGGTACATTTCGATATTGCTAGAATGATTGCTGATCATTAGGTTTAAAGATGATTAAATAGTGGATGGTGTGTAGATTGGCTAGTAAGATGACTGGTTAATTTATAATAATAGGAATACTGAATAATTGATGTTTGGGTGACGGGATTCTTTTATTTATTGGTTAATGGCTTATAGTTTGTTGTTGGCTCACTGCTTATAGCTTTGACCGCCGCTTATTTGTTGTGCGTTTGGTTTGTCGATACCGTCATATGTAATTGATTTATGAGTAACAGGGTTATTAGCACAGAATGTGTAAATATCTCCATGCAGATGCATTGACAGACACATCGAGTTAAAAGTACACTGCTTTTTTCACAAGATCATGCTTACATGAGCATGTAAATGATTTCACATCAGCAACAGTAGCTCTGAACAAATAAAGCGACAGAGGAAATGCATTAGACACAGTTAGAATGCGTGCTAAAAGTGAACAAGATTGAATGCATTTGCAGAAACACACACACACACACATCTGGCCGCCTGGCAATTTTCTCCTTGACTGAACTTTCTGCCTTGACCCTCATCTAATTCAAGTCTAAAGGTCTGTTTTGAACGGGCGTGGCGCTCTGTAACATATCTATGGCAAAATAACAACACACACACACACACACACACACACACACACACACTAACACCTGAGCAAATGTATTGCTCTCGACACTATGGTCAGTGCATACGTTTGCGCGCCCCATCGTCTCCGGATGTAGAAAAGTTGAAATGTAATGGCTATAAATTATATATGTGATTTTTACTATTTATATACTTCAAGTAATGTCAAGAAACTGAAACTTCATGTCTTCGTTTCATAATCAAAGAACATACAAACATTCTAGATTTTAGTGTGTCATTGTTTACATTCATTCATAGATTAAAGGGACAGTTGGTTATTACACGGTGGATTAATGGGACAGTTGGTTATTAGACGGTGGATTAATGGGACAGTTGGTTATTAGACGGTGGATTAATGGGACAGTTGGTGGATTAATGGGACAGTTGGTTATTAGACGGTGGATTAATGGGACAGTTGGTTATTAGACGGTGGGATGGTGGATTAATGGGACAGTTGGTTATTAGACGGTGGATTAATGGGACAGTTGGTTATTAGACGGTGGATTAATGGGACAGTTGGTGGATTAATGGGACAGTTGGTTATTAGTTATTATGGGGACACGGTGGATTAATGGGACAGTTGGTTATTAGACGGTGGATTAATGGGACAGTTGGTTATTAGACGGTGGATTAATGGGACAGTTGGTGGATTAATGGGACAGTTGGTTATTAGACGGTGGATTAATGGGACAGTTGGTTATTAGACGGTGGATTAATGGGACAGTTGGTTATTAGACGGTGGATTAATGGGACAGTTGGTTATTAGACGGTGGATTAATGGGACAGTTGGTTATTAGACGGTGGATTAATGGGACAGTTGGTGGATTAATGGGACAGTTGGTTATTAGATGGTGGATTAATGGGACAGTTGGTTATTAGACGGTGGATTAATGGGACAGTTGGTTATTAGACGGTGGATTAATGGGACAGTTGGTTATTAGACGGTGGATTAATGGGACACTTAATGGTTGGTTATTAATGGGAGTTGGTTATTAGACGGTGGATTAATGGGACAGTTGGTTATTAGTTGGTGGATTAATGGGACAGTTGGTTGTTATTAGACGGTGGATTAATGGGACAGTTGGTTATTAGACGGTGGATTAATGGGACAGTTGGTGGATTAATGGGACAGTTGGTTATTAGACGGTGGATTAATGGGACAGTTGGTTATTAGACGGTGGATTAATGGGACAGTTGGTTATTAGACGGTGGATTAATGCGACATGTCAAGAAACTGAATTTCATGTCTTCGTTTCATAATCAATGAACATACACACTAGATTTTAGTGTGTCATTGTTTACATTCATTCACAGGGGAATTTAAAGACGCGGGTACTGATGTTTGGGAAAGTGAGGGACGGAATCAGAATTCCGGTTCATCCCAGATGTGTTTAATAGGTTTGAACGCAGAGCTCTGTAACAGAACCTCTCAATATCTTTCACGGCAGCCGATGTCCAGTGGGGTGTAAAAGCATTTTAGGTTTTTGGATCGGCCTCGTCCGGATTTACAGCCGACTGATTAGATTTCGATTCAGCTTATGGCACAAGGCAATGAAATACAGTTAACGTCTAACCAGCCATGAATCGCTAGCAGGGTAAAGGATTTGCATATATACAGGTTGGTAAGGCTGTGATATGTGATAGACGGTGTGGTAAATAATTAAATAAAGATAGCTGAATGGAGCATGTGAAAAAAACAATAGGGTTAATACACAAAAAATGTATTACGTACAATGAGTGCAATATTGTGTACAGTGTTATGAAAAGGATATATATGTTATTTCGATGACTATATATATATATATATATATATATATATATATATATATATACACATAAGATACATCCAAGTGAAAAAATAAACAGATGACAAATAGTAAAGAGCCCGAAACTGAACCCTGAGGAACGCCTGCAGTGACGGATGAAGAATCAGATTTGTACATCTGAGCAAATTGAGTGTGACGAAAAGCTACGGCGTAAACCAAGCAAAGGAAAAGATCTACAAATCCAATCCGGTATTTACTCATGTATTTAAATGAATCGCTGTTTAATGGTTTAATCAACGTTTTATTTGCGATTTAGGCTAAACGGAAAGGTTTGGCAAAGCCCTTGGAAATGTATGGATTGAAAATACTGTCTGATTTTTTTATTTGCTTCATTATAAAAGCATGACAATTGTAAACAGTGACAGACGGGGAATTTGACATTCGGTTTAGAGCGGGAACCCTGCATTTCATTTTGACACAGGAAGAGGGCATGGCAGGGATCCTTTCTCCCATCCATGTAAACGATATCTTTATAGAGCCGGCTTTTTTGACGGTTTCAAGGTACCGTCAACCTTGAAATAGTTTTAGAATCTCCCAAAACGAAAGGAAATTTTGATTCTAGCACATCCAAAAGGAGACAATTGTGGATTGGTCCTGAATTAAGGATCAGCTCTGTACAAGCCACACTGGGCAAACGGTACGTTTAAAGTGAATTGAAAACACAACGCTTAGGACAAATGAGGATTCCTTGACGCTCCAACACACACAGACTGTTTGTTTAGATCACACCAGCTCTCCCTAATAAAGTCCTAATTGCAAAGCAAAAAAAGTCAGCTGGTGGTTATTGGGGGGGTTGAGTGAGGGGTTTATTTGGTTTAAGTGTATTTCTCCAGGGTTTATAATCAGTAACTACCAGCTGTTACTGAACCACTGCCTCTACTCAAATCCAATCCACTTTCCACTCATGCTTTGGAAATAAAGTGGGAAAAGAAAATAGCAACAAAAAAAAAAGAAGACAAATTTCACAGTGTTTGGGTTTTAAATGTAACCAGGCAACTAATTAAGAACAAATTGTATACAAATGACAAAATCTTACCAGGATCAAAACTCACACTGGCCTTCTAAATTAATCTATCTGTATTACAATCTGTATCCAATTACAATCCTTATATTTCATCTCGTTTGCTGGAAATTTCCACCCCTTTTCACAGCTCAGCCCATGTATTCGCTCTTCGTCACGAGTCAGAGCCGCTAATGTGGCTCGACAGGCGAGCAGGACAGCGCTATCAGTCATTACCACCCTCCTTGTTGTAGGTACGAATGACCTCGAAGCGCGTTAGCGGTGCCGGCTAAAAACCTCTCGCTCGGCGCGTCGAGTAGAAATTCACACGTTTAGAAATTCCCCAGCAGAGAATGATGCTAATGTGGCGTAAAATTATCATGCTAACTCCTCCTGCAGCATTCGTAGCCATGTGCACATTCACCGGACGCATCAAAAAAAGCACACGAAAGCTTTTATGAGACTTTTATTTCATGACAATGAACTATAATCTATTAATATAGCTTAAATGTGATATAGTGCTCACAATATGTCTACTCGGGGCACGGTGGATTAGCGGTTAGCACGTTCGCCTCACACCGCCAGGGTCCGGGTTCGATTCCTGTCTCGGCCATATTTGTGTGGAGTTTGCAGGTTCTCCACGTGTCTCAGGGGGTTTTTCTCCGGGTTCTCCGGTTTCCTCCCGGTCCAAAAACATGCACGGTAGGCACCTTGGAAAATTGTCCCTAGTGTATGAATGTGTGTGTGTGTGTGTGTCCTGCGATGGGTTGGCATTCCATCCAGGGTGTTTCCTGCCTTAATGCCCATAGACGCCTGAGATAGGCACAGACTCCCCGTGACCCGAGGGAAGATCGAATATAGCGGTAGAAGATGAATGAATGAATGAATGAATGAATGTGTTTACTCTAACATGTCTAAACTTTGAATACAGTTCTTATAAACGATATTATTGGCTTGAAAGATGTCCTTTTGAGGTAAAAACAAGAGGGAAATGGACAGACCGGGTGACTTTGTCATTTTCACGGCACACTTAATCAAATCTAAAGGCTTTTTTTTCCCCTTTATTTTTTTCGCATTTTTTGGAAAAAGAATGCCAAATCAAGGCGGCGTTGACGAATCCTTCCAAGATCAGCAGATTCAGAGGCGTCTAATGCAGTCAAACAGGCTTTAATGGAAAATGAAGAAATGTGAAAAGTGCTGATTCAGCACATCTCCTCCGAGGCATTAGGTACAACGCGACAAAAGTATAAACAAACGCGGAATGCGTGCGGCAGTCCGTTTTTATCTATAGGGACACCGTGTTTACAGTGAAGGCAATTTCATTATCCTATAATCCTCTTAGGAATTGTGCACACACCAGCAAAGAGAAGACGTGACGCACCGTAAGGTTTGCTGACACGACTGTACGGAAAAAAAAAATTAAACAAACAAAATTTGATTTATGTTGAACAATCGATTCACAACCACAGCAAATCGGACGCTATCCGTTTCCCGGTGTAATTTCGACACCGTGTCCTTATTGCGGATAATCTGTGGATTAATTCCACTTCTACGTTTACCTTCAAAGTATTCAACGTGTACAGCGAAACAGCACTCCTAGTGTCTGGAATATGTCAAAGCATGTGATCAGGGCAGGGGGTGTAGGTCAGAGGTTTAAGGCGCTGGGATGCTGATCGGAAGGTCGGGGGTTCGAGCCCCCGGTATGGCCAAGTTGACACCCTTCGGTCCTTAAGATGAGCCCTTAACCCTCTGTGCTCCAGGGGGCGCTATATCATGGCTGACCCTGTGCCCTGACCCCTGCTTCCAATCCAGCTGGGATACATAAAGAAAGAATTTCACTGTGATGTAATGTATATGTGACAAATAAAGACTATTCTATTTCTATTCTATCTCCGCCGGTGGTGACAAAAAAACGTAAGCTGGATCTTCATCTCCAGGAAGTGGGTGCGATCAGGGTTGGGTGTCATTTTAATTGTGTCGATTCCCCGTTTCGATTCCAAACGGTGAACCAACCACAGATGTTTAATCGTGTTGGTCGCGACACCTTTGCTTGTCCTAACAGGACCATCATGTAAAATGTTTATGTGGTTAAATGATTACCACATAAGGTCCTGGCAGATTGGATACACGGAAGGTCCTGGAAGATGGGAAATTTTTTTAAATTTTATCAAGGGTATCCGATTCTCAACCTTATGTATCCGATTCCAGAATTGAAATCGATTTTGGATCTCCAACACTAAGTGTGAACGCGTGGATTGGTCTTTGACGATCATCAGTTCCTAGCGGGGGTCTCCCTCGCCTCTATTCAGGATATCGTTAATATACACAGAGCCTCCTACATTGTAACAGGAGGTTCCAATGCAACAGACCAGGCACCGCAAGGTTCCGTAACAGCTTTCGGCCAGGTCCGCCGCCAGACCATCACTTATATCGCTTCCAAAAACAAGGTCAGCAACAATAACTGGCAGCAACCCGGCATAAAAAACAACCAATAATGTACCAGCACATAATCATTTCCCGGTCAGTGTACAAGAAAATCACAAAATAATCAATAATATTAAGATAATATTAAGAAAAAAAAAGACCTTGCAGAAGAAACGAGCCGATATCCCAAAAATAATACTATAATAATACTGTGTGGGAAAAAAACAACACCACCACCACATTGCTATGCTACACATCAATATGCTAATGACGTAATGATGGCGACGTCGCAGTGCGACCAATCAGCGAGAGGGCATTAACACAACTGTAGTTATTTTTATTACTATTATTACATTAAAAAAAATTGCTTAATGTTTAATTTATTTGGCGGGTTAAAAACTGTGCAGGGGTGCGAGAAGGTACACTTTTGGTGCCCTGCAGACATCTGAATAGAAATAGAATAGCCTTTATTTGTCACATATGCATTACAGAACAGTGAAATTGTTTCTTCGCATATCCCGGGTTGTTTGGAAGTTGGGGTCAGAGCGCATGGTCAGCCACGATACAGCGCCCCCTGGAGCACAGATGGTTAATAGCCTTGCTCAAGGCCCAAAGGGCGATGCAGGGGATCGAACCCCCGACATTCCGATCAGAGTCAATCGGGGTCAAACAAGCACCGGACAGCACCGACAGTCCACAGACTGTTTAATAGCACCTTCTAGTGCTGGATTGCTGGATTCCAAGAAGTTCACAGGGTCGAACGTGAGTGATGAGCTGTTGGTAAGCAGCGACCTCTCAGTGAAAACGCGCAGTCACGGTGGCGACGCTGGGAACGGGTCATTAATGCGACACTGGAAAGGAGGGAAAGCGAGCAAACCGCGGCACTCTGCTGATTTGAACAATGCTGCGCTTTGCAAATAAAAGACCCGAAGTGGATGTCAGAGTGGATGCAGTCTCGGAGATGACGAACGGCCGAGAACTGTGAATAAAAGTGCATTATTGGAGATGAGCCATGTTTAAGTAAGGAATATAGCGCATCATGCTGTTATTGGGAATTATTCAGTATATCAGGGTGACGGAAGGAAGCTGAGCCACTGTACCTGCACTCGAGTTCCTTATTTATCAATAAGATTTGGTCCTAAAGTGTCCGGTTTGATTTTTATTGATTGCAATTACATGTTTTTAGCCACATGTGGTTCTTCTCCAAACAGTTGCCACACAATTGTACATTCATTCATTCATTTCATTCATTCATTCATCTTCTAGCGCTTTATCCGATCTTCCCTCGGGTCACGGGGAGCCTATCTCAGGCGTCTACGGGCATTAAGGCAGGATACACCCTGGATGGAATGCCAACCCATCGGAGGACACACACACATACAATCATACACTACACAATTTTCCAAGGTGCCAATCAACCTACCGTGCATGTTTTTGGACCGGGGGGGAAACTGGAGAACCCGGAGAAAACCCCCCTGAGGAACGGGGAGAACATGCAAACTCCACACACACATGGCCGAGACGGCAATCAAACCTGACCCTGGTGGTGTGAGGCGAACGTGTTAACCACGAAACCACCGTTACTAATTTGTACTACATTACTATATTTGCGGCATATGGCAGACGCCCTTATATAGAGCAACTTACAACAGAGCATTAAGGGCCTTGATCAAGAGCCCACTACCGGCAGCTTGGTGGTGGTGAGATTTGAACCTTTACTCTTCTGGTCCAGAGTGAAATGCCTTTACCACTGAGCTACCTCATCCATATTTAGTGGTGGTCATAAGATCAGGACTTTTTTCTAGTATATCCCAAAACCCAAAATGGTCCCACCCGCTGATATAATGCTTTTGTCGGAAACCTTGGGTCTCATTCGTCTGG
>JACRUU010000026.1:15644481-15656981 GCA_030449085.1 Kryptopterus vitreolus
ACTTTAACAGCGCTAACGTTATGAATGTGAGTGTAATGCAGTGTGTGTTACTATGTGAGTGATCTGCTCCTTCACTCTGCGTTGTGTTGGCAAATAAACGACAACATAGAACAAACGAATAAAGAAACGTTCAGTGCATCCACTCACGATTCCTAAATTTCCCCCGAATTACACCTACTAGCTGCGCATTCACAACAGGTATGATCTCTTCACTATATTATCGTATATTACCGTATGGAACCTTACGCAAGCGCATCGCATTCCCAAATCCGTATTACGCAATAAAGCGCATTTTATCTTTTGTGAATGCAATGCACTTCTGTATAACCTAAACGTATCACCAGTTTATATGGAAATGCAACCGGAACACAATTCTTAAAGGAGCCACGTCCCATATTTTACACTTAAAACCACCACTAAACAAAGAAACATTGAAATTAATATTACAAGAATAATTTCCAGAGTGAAATAAATATGAAATAATCAATGATGTTATTAAAGGGAGTGATTTTGATAGAAATGTATATAATTATAACTTCTTTTACAGTTAGAGTATTAGAAACATGAAACGTGTTTACATTTACATTTGCAGCATTTGGCAGACGCCCTTATCCAGAGCGACTTACAACTGAGCAATTGAGGATTAAGGGCCTTGCTCAAGGGCCCACTTGTGAAAGCTTGGTGGTGGTGGGGTTTGAACCCATGATCTTCTGGTCCAGAGCCCAACACCTTAACCACTGGGCTACCACCTCCCTGTTCATTTATGGCCTTTCGAGAATGTTTCTCTTCCCGTGAACCTGCATGCCTGCTTCATCCAGGGGCAATTACTGTACTCGGGCATTATTTATAGCTGCTAACTACACTCCTGAAACTGTTGTTTATGTGCATTTTCTGCGCTAAGCTTGACACCAGCATTAGCTGCCATTATAATGGCCAATTTAGTCATTCTGCAGGATCACACTCCTTTCTATTCCTTTTTTGTCCTCTTTCTTTCTATCGTTCTTTCTTCCTAACCGAGTGAGGACGTGATGTAGGTGATGTAAACCATAGCAACAATTTATTTATTTGTTTATTTATTTATTTATTTATTTTTAAAAGCTTTCCCAAAGCATCCCATTCAGTGGGAGGATTTAAGAAGCGATTAAGTATTCTAGCACGTCTGTTCGGTACCAACAAGAACGTGGCCTGAGTCATGCGGCTCTTTTTTTCCCAGACTAACACTTGTGAATCACCACGAACGGTACTTACGGAAGAGTAAGTACCAAGTTTAGCTCGAGTTTCTTGCATAATTCAGTTCTTACAATCAAAAGTAATGAGATTCTTTTGCTCAAATTGTTAACACAGAACCTTTTCGACAAGGAAAATGATTTCTGCTTTAGATCTCAAGCCCTAATCATGCATCTTTTACACCGCTATATCAGATCTTCCCTCGGGTCACGGGGAGTCTGTGTCTATCTCAGGCGTCTATGGGCATTAAGGCAGGATACACCCTGGATGGAATGCCAACCCATCGCTGGACACACACACACACATTCATATACTAGGGACAATTTTCCAATGTGCCAATCAATCGAGTGTGCATGTTTTTGGGCCGGGAGGAAACCGGAGAACCCGGGGAAAAAACCACTGAGGTACGGGGAGAACATGCAAACTCCACACACACATGGGCGAGACAGGAATCGAACCCTGACCCTGGTGGTGCGAGGCGAACGTGCCTACTTATCATATTCTACGTACTGCATAAACTTATCACTGCTCATTGACTCTCACTGTATAAACCCTTTTATATATGCATCTTTATATATGCATTTTACCATATATTTCTTTATATAGTATATATGTAAATTATTTGTTGTTATATACTGACTATATATACTAATTTTTGCGCCATAAAATGCACTCCTGGTTGGATGCTAACTGCATTTCGTTGCTTTGTACCCACATAAAGTACTGTGGAAAAGTTTTAGGCAGGGGTGGAAAAAATGACGTAAACAAAGAACGCTTTCCGAAATATAAATGTTTGTCAGTTTACAAAATGCAGCATAAGCAAACAAAAAGACAATTTTCCAAGGTGCCAATCTACCTACCGTGCATGTTTTTGGACCGGGAGGAAACCGGAGAACCCGGAGAAAAAACTTTTTGTTTTTCCTTTAGATAAAGGCAACATTTTTATCGCTGAAATTTTACATTTGAATTCAAGATATATCTCATAACCCATTTAGTGCATTTCAGTGGGCGCTGTATGATGGCTGACCCTGTGCTCTGACCCCCAGCTTTCAGTATGCAAATCCACTCATCCACTCATGTTTCCTAAATTTCACCCAATTACGCCTACTAGCTGCGCATTGACAGCAGATATGAGCACCTCACTATATTAGCGTATATTACTGTATGGAACCTAAATAATAATAATACATTACATTTATATAGCGCTTTTCTGGACACTCAAAGCGCGTTACATCATGGTACCTAAATTAAGAAACCATTATGGACCATAAACGTATCACCAGTTTATATGGAAAGCAACCCAAACCGGAATATAATTCTTAAAGGAGCCACGTCCCGTATTTAACAATTAAAACAAGCACGGAAAAAATGTACATCGAAATGAACAAGAAATGAATTGATTAATGAGACATGAATATTAAAAGAATCATTTCCAAATTGGAATAAACATGAAATAATTAATAATGTTATATTAAAGGGAGAAATGTAGTGTTAAATGTATATATTTATAACGCCTGTTACAATTAGAGTATCAGATTTTTATGGGACATGGGCGAAATACGTGATTAATCTTGAGTTATGGCACTTACATATACATACATATATATATATATATATATATTATATATATATATATATATATATATATATATATATATATATATATATATATATATATCTATATATATATATATATATATATTATATATATATATAGCCGATACATACATATATATATACACACCAGAGAGATATATACATACACACACACACACACACACACACACATACTGTATATATATATATATATATACATATTAGAGAATATATATATATATATATATATATATATATATATATATATATATATATATATATATATATATATATATAAATAATCATGCATATGAAAAGGGAAGGTTTTGCAACACTGTTTAAACTGTAGGGATACTGATAAGGTAGCATCACAGCCAGAGTGTGATTTCACATGCCTTATTTATTAAAACTGTATTCCCAGAATAGGGGTTTTTTTGGGGGGGGGGGGGGTAGGGGGGGGGGGCTGTGTAAACATCTAGCACAAATAGTCCCGCATTGCATTTCACATTTTCATCCTGAGAGATCCTGAGTGTACTCACTCGCACCAAAAACTGAGAACAAAGCTGAGGATATTCCTCTTGTCACGGCCGGTATTTGAAAGCCTGCGGATAACATCGAGTTGATGGCGATATCAAAGACAGGATCACGGCGGCAAATTTAAGGCATCAAAGTTACGATCAATCGTCGCGTCTTAGTCCAGGAGTGCCTGCAGAGAAGCTTCTCCGTCCAAGTAATCACACCGCAATGAATCGAGATGCCAAAGAGACGCGGCTTCTTAATCACAGCACTACTAGTAAACATGAGAGGGGGAAAAAAAAACAAAAACAAAAAAACAGCTGGAGAAAGAAGATGTATCAGGAGTGCTGCCACTTTTGCTTGGCAGATGTTTGATGAGGGGGGGGGCACAGTGGCTTAGTGGTTAGCACGTTCGCCTCACACCACCAGGGTCCGGGTTCGATTCCCGTCTCGGCCATGTGTGTGTGTGGAGTTTGCATGTTCTCCCCGTGCCTCAGGGGGTTTTTCTCCTCCGGGTTTCTCCGGTTTCCTCCTCCCGGTCCAAAAAACATGCACGGTAGGTTGATTGGCACCTTGGAAAATTGTCCCTAGTGTATGAATGTGTGTGTGTGTGTGTGTGAGTGTCCTGTGAATGGTTGGCATTCCAGAACAAGGCCCTTAACCCTCAGGTGAAAGACGCTCTGGATGCTGCAAATGTAAACGACACATATTTATGTTGTTATTTGCACAAACTTATCAAAATGCCAATCTGTTTTTTTGGGATTTATGTTTAGCTTCGGAATTTGGGGGACACGAACTTATCTGAGCGACTTACAAGTGAGCAATTGGGGGTTAAGGGCCTTGCTCAAGGGTCCACTAGTGGCAGCTTGGGGGTGGTGGAATTTTCCTGCCATCTTCCACTCCAGAGACCAGTGCCTTAATCACTGAGCTACAGCCTCCCTAGCTCCGTGGTTAAGCCGCTGCGCTCTGGACCAAAAGGTCGCAGGTCCGAGCCCCAGCAGAGCTGCCACTAATGGACCCTTGACCATGGCCCTTAACCCCCAATTGCTCAGTCTACCCCAGCTGTTAGGGTTGCACAAGCCAGTGTATTCCTGGTGCCGGTCCCAAGCCCAGACACATGGGGAGGACTGCGATAGGAAGGACATCCTGCGTCAAATCGGATATGCGGACCCTCCTCTGTGGCTCCCCTTAACAGGGGGGGGAAGGGTGCAAGAAATGTGGGACTTATCTATAGGTTGTGAGTTCAAATCCAAGCAGTCCACTGTACAGGGTGATCCAGGGAAACAGAAAACGCACAGTATAGAAACCCTGGCCTTTTATAAGCTTTATGAGAGCGAGAGTACCATGCAAAGGACATTCCGACGTCGTGATCGTCTCCCCACACCCGGCTTATTTACAAGGAAACGGGTTCAGCCCTAAAAAGAAGTCCCCAGGTGGTGTTTGTTCCGCCGGAATGACACGCCCGAGTTGTAATCGGCAGACGTCCTACCTGGCACTGATCTTCTAAAAGGTTTTTACAGGGAGCGCGCTCATCACACCACTGCTCCATTATGACTCACAGCAAGGGGGTCACACTGGTTCCAAAACTCCCAGTTTCGAAATCTCCCGCTTCTCTGCGGCACCCCGTTATAAACAAAGTCACGCCCTGGATGGGGGAATCTGCCAATGTCATGAATGTAATTAAAGTGGAGTGTTCGATGCCTTCTAATAACCGCAGTGGGGGAATAATTCAAAGCTGCGCAGGTGACCAACTGTGTTCTGTGAAAATCTCAATATCGCACCGTTATCCTGCGATACAAGAGACCGGATATGATGTTTAAAGAAGGGTTTCTTATCATATGAACGCTTGCTGTGTAGGTTTGATGTGACCTACTGCACCGGCGAGATGCGGTTCAGAGCTGAGAGATAAAATACAAAAATTAAAAAAAGAATCTTTCCTGCATTTGTTGAAATAAGCAAGCGACTCAATCGTTTAGTAAATAGTATACCTTTTAGTTCATCGAGTATATCTATATTAGGGCTGTTCGAATATTTAATCGCAATTAATCGCAGGATTTAATGAGTTACCGTATGACTTAATCTGCACCAAATGCGCCTTAAATTAATTATTGTAATACTCTGATCAACATGGGCATGGATATTTGCTTTATGCAAATGTGTATTTATTATTATTATTCATTCATTCATTCATTCATCTTCTACCGCTTTATCCGATCTTCCCTCGGGTCACGGGGAGTCTGTGCCTATCTCAGGCGTCTATGGGAATTAAGGCAGGATACACCCTGGATGGAATGCCAACCCATCATACGGTACACACACACACACATTCACACACACATTCATACACTAGGGACAATTTTCCAAGGTGCCAATCAACCTACCGTGTATGTTCTTCTTGGACTGGGGGGAAACTGGAGAACCCGGAGTACCCTGAGGCACGGGGAGAACATGCAAACTCCACACACACATGGCCGAGACAGGAATCGAACCTGGACCCTGGAGGTGTGAGGCGAACGTTCTAACCACTAAACCACCATGCCCTTATTATTATTATTATTATTATTATTATTATTATTATTATTATTATTATTATTATTATTATTATTAATAATAATAGAACCAAACTCAGCATACAGCATGTATATGTTTTAAAGTAATTATTGTGTTTAATATCTAATGTAAATCATCACCAAACTGAATTTTTACGTTTCCACACGGATGGTTTTAATAATTCATGTGCTAATTAAATAATTAATAAGGCGACACTCGCAAACCTCCAGAACAGTTTAAATAAGCAGCGCTCTATTTGTACGTCTTTGTGTTTGTCTATTATTTTAAACGGTTGTATATTTGTTATTGTTTTTATTATTTTATTAATTTTTTTAATTGTTATTTTTAGCATGAAACCAGGAGCAATTGGGGTTAATTAAATAACAAATGGATTTTATTATAACTCTGACTCGCTACACAAATATTAATATAGAATAGAAATAACAAACATAGCTCGGTATTCAGACTCAGTTCCTCGCAGAACGACTGAATCTTTGTTCAAAAATGACACCATTGAAACAATTTTCTCATTTTCTTTATATTGTTTATTTAATTAACATTTAATTAAATAACGTTTAAATTAATTAACATTTTTTTATATTTTTATACAAATATATATATATATATATATATATATATATATATATAAATAAAACGGGGTACGGTGGCTTAGTGGTTAGCACGTTCGCCTCACACCGCCAGGATCCGGGTTCGATTCCCGTCTCGGCCATGTGTGTTGTGGAGTTTGCATGTTCCTCCCAGTGCCTCAGGGGTTTTTTCTCCGGGTTCTCCAGTTTTCCTCCAGTTCACCTTGGTCCCGGTCCAAAAACATGCACGGTAGGTTGATTTGGCACCTTGGAAAATTGTCCCTAGTGTATGAATGTGTGTGTGTGTGTGTGTGTGTGTGTGTGTGCCCTGCGATGGGTTGGCATTCCATCCAGGGTGTATCCTGCCTTAATGCCCATAGACGCCTGAGATAGACACAGACTCCCCGTGACCCGAGGGAAGATCGGATATATATATATATATATATATATATATATATATATATATATATATATATATATATATAGATATATCTTATATATATTTATATATATATATATATATATATTTATATATATATATATATAGATATATATATATATTGTATTTTTTTAATATTAAATTAATTAATATTAATATACTTAATATACACATCTAACAGTTTTTGCTAATCTTAGGCCCTGACCGGCTGAACTTTGCATACGGAGATGCTTATGACTCGAAAGCTTATGAAGTAAAAAAAATGAACATTGAAATTAACAAGAAATTCATTCATTCACAAGAAATTAATATTAAAAGAATAATTTCCATACTAAAAAAAAAGAAAAAAAAGCAATAATTGTATTAAATTTAGAGTTTTTAATAGAAATGTATATAATTATAACATCTGTTACAGTTTTAGAAAGAGTATTAGAAACATATTCATTTATGGTACATTGAAAACATGCGATTAATCACGTGTTTACTGATGGCAGTTGTGCGATTAATCGAGATTAAATATTCGAATCTATTGACAGCCCTAGTTGAAACAATCTAAGAGACACATTTATTTGCTTGTGAATTTGCTGGAGGGAACTGGGGTTCGAGCCCTGGTGTCGCCGAGCTGCCGCCCTTGGGTCCTTGAGCAAGGCCCTTAACCCTCTGTGCTCCAGGGGGCTCCAGAGTGTCCCTGGGCTCTGACCTCAGCTTCCAAAAACAAGCTGGTATATGCGAAGAAAGAATTTCACTGTGCTGTAACGTATATGTGACAAATAAAGGCTATTCTATTGTAAATACTGTAGAGAATGAGAACATCAATGTCATACCAACGATTCATACTACACTATACTATAATATTAATAATACTACTTGCTGGGTTAGGTTTTATATGACCTCCCGACGAGGACCAATTTGGAAGTGAAAAATCTTTTCTGCATAACCTCCCGCTAGCGCCTCCTCTTGAACGATCGCCTGTTATTTCACTTTCCGCTCTGCCATTTTTCAGTTCAGTGGCTTTAAGTCGAACGCTCCTGTGTGCTTAAGTGCTTGGCTTCTGTTCCTGCCTGTAAGCCTGTAGGTTTTTTTTTTTTTTACAGAAGTCTCTGGGAGTGTTATATGCACCGGGAGCCGTGAGCTTGGTAACAGAAGCGTCATCTGAATGTCAACAGGCTCCTCGCCGCGTTTACTCCATCTGCCGCCTCTGGGATTCGAGTGAGAGGCGGCGATCTCGCATATGGCCCGTTCGGCGGCACTCTGCATTAGATCTGAGGGCTGTCAACTTCAATAAAGTTATTCGCACAGTCACAAGAAGGACGGAAATTAGCAGAGCATTAACATTGATCTTGCACTGATTCATTGATATATATATGTATATATGTATATATATATATATATATATATATATATATATATATATATATATATATATATATATATACAGACGTGGACAAAATTGTTGGTACCCTTTGGTCAATGAAAGAAAAAGTCACAATGGTCACAGAAATAACTTTAATCTGACAAAAGTAATAATAAATAAAAATTCTATAAATGTTAACCAATGAAAGTCAGACATTGTTTTTCAACCATGCTTCAACAGAATTATGTAAAAAAATAAACTCATGAAACAGGCATGGACAAAAATGATGGTACCCCTAGAAAACACAGAAAATAATGTGACCAAAGGGACATGTTAATTGAAGGTGTGTCCACTAATTAGCATCACAGGTGTCTACAACCTTGTAATCAGCCATTGGGCCTATATATATGGCTCCAGGTAATCACTGTGTTGTTTGGTGATATGGTGTGTACCACACTCGACATGGACCAGAGGAAGCAAAGGAAAGAGCTGTCTCAAGAGATCAGAAAGAAAATTATAGACAAGCATGTTAAAGGTAAAGGCTATAAGACCATCTCCAAGCAACTAGATGTTCCTGTGAGTACAGTTGCACATATTATTCAGAAGTTTAAGATCCATGGGACTGTAGCCAACCTCCCTGGACGTGGCCGCAGGAGGAAAATTGATGACAAATCTAAGAGACGGATAATCCGAATGGTAACAAAAGAGCCTAGAAAGACTTCTAAAGAGATTCAAGGTGAACTTCATGCTCAAGGAACATCAGTGTCAGATCGCACCATCCGTCGTTGTTTGAGCCAAAGTGGACTACATGGGAGACGACCAAGGAGGACACCATTGTTGAAAACGAATCATAAAAAAGCAAGACTGGAATATGCCAAACTACATGTTGACAAGCCACAAAGCTTCTGGGAGAATGTCCTGTGGACAGATGAGACAAAAATCGAAGTTTTTGCCAAGGCACATCAGCTGTATGTTCACAGACGAAAAAATGAAGCATATCAAGAAAAGAACACTGTCCCTACTGTGAAACATGGAGGAGGCTCTGTTATGTTCTGGGGCTGCTTTGCTGCGTCTGGCACAGGGTGTCTTGAATCTGTGCAGGGTACAATGAAATCTCAAGACTATCAAGGAATTCTAGAGAGAAATGTACTAGCCAGTGTCAGAAAGCTTGGTCTCAGTCGCAGGTCATGGGTCTTGCAACAGGACAATGACCCAAAACACACAGCTAAAAACACCCAAGAATGGCTAAGAGGAAAAAATTGGACTATTCTAAAGTGGCCGTCTATGAGCCCTGACCTCAATCCTATTGAGCATCTTTGGAAGGAGCTGAAACATGCAGTCTGGAAAAGGCACCCTTCAAACCGGACACAACTGGAGCAGTTTGCTCATGAGGAGTGGGCCAAAATACCTGCTGAGAGGTGCAGATGTCTCATTGACAGTTACAGGAAGCGTTTGATTGCAGTGATTGCCTCAAAAGGTTGCGCAACAAAATATTAAGTTAGGGGTACCATCATTTTTGTCCATGCCTGTTTCATGAGTTTATTTTTTTACATAATTCTGTTGAAGCATGGTTGAAAAACAATGTCTGACTTTCATTGGTTAACATTTATAGAATTTTTATTTATTATTACTTTTGTCAGATTAAAGTTATTTCTGTGACCATTGTGACTTTTTCTTTCATTGACCAAAGGGTACCAACAATTTTGTCCACGTCTGTGTATATATATATATATATATATATATATATATATATATATATATATATATATATATATATATATATCTATTCATTCATTCATTCATTCATTTTCTACCGCTTTATCCGATCTTCCCTCGGGTCACGGGGAGTCTGTGCCTATCTCAGGCGTCTATGGGCATTAAGGCAGGATACACCCTGGATGGAATGCCAACCCATCGCAGGGCACACACACACACATTCACACATTCACACACACACATTCATACACTAGGGACAATTTTCCAAGGTGCCAATCAACCTACCGTGCATGTTTTTGGACCGGGGGAGGAAACCAGAGAACCCGGAGAAAAAAACCCTGAGGCACGGGGAGAACATGCAAACTCCACACACACATGACCGAGACGGGAATCGAACCCGGATCCTGGCGGTGTGAGGCGAACGTGCTAACCACTAAACGCCACCGTGCCCCCTATATATATATATATATATATATATATATACCATTATATATATATATATATATACTATATACATATATATATATATATATATATATATATATATATATATATATATATATATATATATATATATATATATATATATATATATATATATATACACACACACACATACATATAGTTACTCCTTTTGGATGTGGGTTCGTTCTTCTTGGTGGTATGCCGACATCACCCTGGATACCGTGGCTCTTGATACGTCACAAAGACTTGCTGTATTGGTCACAGATGCGCCAGCGAGACGTGCATTAACAATTTGTCCTCTTGTGAACTCTGATGTGTCACCCATAATGTTGTGTGCATTGCAATATTTTAAGCAAAACTGTGCTATTACACTGCTAATTAAACCCTCCACACTCTGCTCGTACTGGTGGAATGTGCAAAAGAAGATTTAGCCAGAAAACCAACACTAAATTGGCCAGTGTTTTAGTTTCATATATATATATATATAAATATATATATATATATATATATATATATATATATATATATATATATATATATATATATCTATATATATTTATATATATATATATATATATATATATATATATATATATATATATATATATATTACATAACACTGTTACATGTAACAAGTTTTTCTCCCAAACCACTGTATGTGTGTGTGTATGTATATACACATACATATACACACATGTATACATTATATACATATATATATACATACATATACATATATATATATAATATATATATATATACACCATATACATAGATATACACACATCTGACCAATCCGAAAAGCTCATTTCCAAAAGGGGCGTTTTTAATCAGTCGTATGGAAATGGTTCGGGGTTTTATCTAAAAAAATCTGAGATTTAATATATATGTGTGTGTGTGTGTGTGTGTGTGTGTGTGTGTGTGTGTGTGTGTGTGTGTGTGTGTGTGTGTGTGTGTGTGGTGTATGTGTGTGAGATGGGATCACAGCACCATACACACATTGGGAACATGTGGAAGCCCTCGGTATAGACCTCAAAGCTCAGGCTCACACCCTTTGAGTTTCGAAATTGTATTAAGACACCATTCTGTGCATCAGTGTCATGTTCTACTCAGAGGAGCAGCTGTAAAGATAATAAAGGACAAACATAAGAAGCACAAAGAAAAGAAAGAATACATAGGCTATGAAACGAAATCAAGGATCGTGAACGATAAAAAGCACGGACAACATGGCATGTGGTTCTTTCCGCAAGTATCTCAACCCTTCATTTGAACTACGAGACCCCAACCTCATCATAACAATTTCAGCTCCGTGAAGATATCCTCTATATAGGCTGCACCGGAAGTTCTTGAGTGTTTGGCCATAGAGATAAATACTGGGTTATTATAAGAGCAGATCGGAAGTGAGTATATATATATATATATATATATATATATATATATATATATATATATATATATATATAATAAACTATAAGGATCTGACCAACACTACTGAACACCATTGGGATGAATGTCAACTCTGCCTGCACACCAGGCCTCCTCACCTCCCTGACTTTATCAACATCCTTGTGGCCGAATGAATCTCACGCAAATCACAAACACACACACACACACACACACACACACACACCGAAACCTAACGGAACAACTTTCCAGAAGAGTGGAGGTCAAATAAAAGCATGAGAAATGTGTAATATTGATGCTCAAAAAGCTCATACTAATCATACGGGCAAACTTACAGTCCATATAGTGCGTGTGTATGTTCAGGTGCAGAGGATCGTGTGACATAACCACATGTACGGAATCAGAATCAGGTCTATTGGCTTTTGACCCACACTGGGAAATACATTCAGCTTATAGACAAGACAGCACACACAATATGGATTAACTATGAAGATTGTTGCTCTAGTTATTAATATTAAAAAAAAATAGAAAGACAGAAGGTTTTGAGTTCAAATCCCCCTCATGCCATTCTCTAAAAACAAATCCCATAAGTTGCTCAGTTGTACGAATGGTAATAAATGCGACGTTGTATTATTTATAGTATCTA
>JACRUU010000026.1:15659481-15664481 GCA_030449085.1 Kryptopterus vitreolus
AACCCCAACACCATTAAGCTGCCACCTGTTGAGCCCTTGAGCAAGGCCCTTAACCCTGATTGTTTCAGGGGTGCCATATGATGGCTTGGCCCTGCGCTCTGATCCCAGGGGGGTTCCTGGGATATCTGAAATTTTTGGGGAGGGTGTAGCTCAGTGGTTTAAGGCGCTGGGATACTGGTCAGAAGGTCGAGGGTTTGAGCCCCGGTATCACAAAGCTGCCGCCCTTGAGTCCTTGAGCAAGGTCCTTTATCACCTGTGCTCCAGGGCGCTCTGAATCATGGCTGACCTTACACTCTGACACCCGCTTCCAAACATGCTGGTATATGCGCAGAAAGAATGCACATGTGCAATCTATTCTATTAACAACAATGTATAGCATATTATTTTCATGATGATTTCATCAGTTTGTTACTGCATGTTGGGCCTGTGTCCTGAAGTTCAGCTCCCTCTCCCTCGTTACCACACACACACAAACACACACCCCTTCACTATCACCCTGAAAATATAATACACTGTGTATAACAACATTCATTCATTCATCTTCTACCGCTATATCCGATCTTCCCTCGGGTCACGGGGAGTCTGTGTCTATCTCAGGCGTCTTGGGCATTAAGGCAGGATACACCCTGGATGGAATGACAACACATCGCAGGACAGACACACACACATTCACACACACACATTCATACACTAGGGACAATTTTTCCAAAGTGCCAATCAACCTACCATTGGTAAACCGGAGAACCCGGAGAAAAAAAACCCTGAGGCACGGGGAGAACATGCAAACTCCACACACACATGGCCGAGACGGGAATCAAACCCAGACTGTGGCGGTGTGAGGCGAACGTGCTAACCACTAAGCCACCGTGCCCCCTTGTATAACAACATAAAAATAATATATACAGTGTCAATAATAATATAGACATCAACACAGAATGCTTAGATGCATCCTCCAATTCAACTTCATGTACAGCCATCTCCTAGAGGGTGACGGGGGAACCGACCTATCATAACCAACGCAACAACTTGAAATAGGTTGCCTGTAATGTCTTTCATTGGCCTGAGGGAGCGGGAGAAAGAAAAGCTTCAGGGGGAAAAATCTAAGGAAGACAAAAGGGAAGACCACCAAGCAATAAATAAATAACACAAATAAAAACATGCATTCATTGTTTTAGTTCATGTCGCAATAAAACCTAACATTATGATCATCAAAACTGTGTTGGTCGCTCACAAACACAAACACACACACACACGTTTTGTCACATGTCACACGGTAACTACAAACCTATTGGGATTTTATATGTGATAGAATTGTAACGTGGAAGGAAAATGGTACATGTTAAGGATTTTACAAACAACAAGCAAAAATGTGACGCATATGGTGCATATATATTTACCCCCCTTTACTCCGTTACACCGAAAGCAAATCCCCTGCAATCAACTGCCTTCAGAAGTCACTTCATTAGAAACTCGAGTCTACCTGTGTGTACTTCAATCCCAGTATAATTACGCCTGTTCTGTGAAGGTCTCAGAGGTTTGTTAGACAACATTAGGGAACAAACTGTATCATGAAGACTAAAGAACCCATCAGAAAGGTCAGGGATAACATTGTTAGGTTTTAAAAACACATAACACGCTTTGATCATGGCACAAATTTACCAATACGTGGCCATAGACCTAAACCGAAGAAGCCAGAAGGCCCATGGTAACTCTGGAGGAGCTGCAGAGATCCACAGGTGTCCATAGAACAACTATTAGATCACCACCAATCTGGCTAGTATGGAAGAGTGTCAAGAAAGAGACCATTGTTAAAAAAAAAAAAAAAAAAAAAAAAGTCCTGCAGTTTGCCACAAGCCAGGCTAATGGCCAGCAAACATGTGGGAGAAGGTGCTGTTTAACTTTTTTTAGCAGTAAAACATGGTGGTGGCAGCATCATGCTGTGAGGATGCTTTTCTTCAGCAGGGACAGGGAGGATGATGCTGATGGATATAGCTAAATCAAGGGCAATCCTGGAAGAAAACCTATTAAAAGGGGCCTTGAGGGGACTTGAGACCTGTTTTCCAGCAGGACAAGGACCCTAGACATACAGGCAGAGCTACGATGGAATGGTTGCGATCAAAGCATATTCAAATCAGAGTCCAGACCTGAGCAAGACCTGAAAATTGTCCTCCATCCGGTCGGATTCCACGGGATCTGTTGTGCAAAGAAGACTTCAGTCTCTATACAGACTCGTACCCAAAAAGACCTGCAGCTGTAAATGCAGTGCTGGTTGGTTCGACTGATGAATACACACACACGCCACACTTTTCAGATTTCCGTTTATAAAACATCATAAGGACCGGTCAGGATGGAATGGTTTATGGCAAGACTGCAATCACACAATCATGCGATTAAGCGAAAGAAATGAAGACGTGTACGTGATTCCAATACAGTGTGTTTTATAAGATACACCATCGTTACAAAACACTATACAGACGGTCTGCTACATAACTACATCCTTTTCTTATCGATTAGAATAGGTCATAAGGCATTGCTATGGCATTTCCTCCTGCAGAAAATAATACTTTCCTCCTCAAGTAATGATTCCTCTAGAATATGGCAGGCAGGCAGAATAGAAACTTTGAGACTTTTTGTTATTAATTAATTAGATCTCTTATTCTGTGTGTCCAGATTTGTGTTACATTCTAAATGTTTCGTAACGCTTTAATATTCATTCATTCATTCATCTTCTACCGCTTTATCCGATCTTCCCTCGGGTCACGGGGAGTCTGTGCCTATCTCAGGCGTCTATGGGCATTAAGGTAGGATACACCCTGGATGGAATGCAAACCCATCGCAGGACACGCAGTGCCAATCAACCTACCGTGCATGTTTTTGGACCGGGGAGGAAACCGGAGAACCCGGAGAAAAACCCTTACATGCAAACTCCACACACACATGGCCGAGACGGGAATCGAACCCGGACCCTGGCGGTGTGAGGCGAACGTGCTAACCACTAAGCCACCGTTCCCCACACGCTTTAATATTATTTACTGAAAAAATTTAATAATTATTTATATTATTCAATTACTATAATTAATTATAATTATATTAATGAATGAATTCTATTAATATAATTCTATTATTTAATTATTTATTAACGGCTTAATATTTCATCCAAAACAGCATCGTATTACATTGCGATGTAAGAAATGTACTTGAATAAGAAGCAAGTTGGTTACAAATAGAAAAAAATGCTCAGATGTGTTACAGATTAGACCGAAATGTCAAACTGTATTATAATCAGTGTTGGGAAGGTTACTGGTAATAGATTACAGATTACACATGACCCTATTCAATATATAATAAGTACTTTTCAATGACTTTATAAATGTAAAGTAACTGATTCCATTTGATTATTGTTTTTTTTTTTAATTACTTTCATTTGGACACTAGGGGGCACTTTAAGTTAACATTCTATGAAAAAAAGTTTAAAATCCTAGAAAAAAAGAAATTAGGTTATATTTTTCGGAATGAAACTGCAGCAGATCGTCATCGCACATTTTCAAATCGAAACTGACTTTTTTTTTCTCAGTAACTGACATTGTTCAGAGATTTATTTAAAAACCTATATACCCCACATACATACATACCCTACCTACATACATACCCTACCCACATACCCACCCTACCTACATACATACATACCCTACCCACATACATACCCTACATACATACCCTACCTACAGACATACCCACATAAATACCCTACCCACATACCCACATACATACCCTACATACATACCCTATCTACAGACATACCCACATAAATACCCTACCCACATACCCACATACATACCCTACATACATACCCTATCTACAGACATACCCACATAAATACCCTACCTACATACATACATACCCTACCCACATACCCACATACATACCCTACATACATACCCTACCTACAGACATACCCACATAAATACCCTACCTACATACATACATACCCTACCCACATTCATACACTACATACATACCCTACCTGCAGACATACCCACATAAATACCCTACCCACATACCCACATACATACCCTACATACATACCCTACCTACAGACATACCCACATAAATACCCTACCTACATACATACATACCTACCCACATACCCACATACATACCCTACATACATACCCACATAAATACCCATACCCACATACATACCCTACATACATACCCTACATACATACCCACATAAATACCCTACCCACATACCCACATACATACCCTACATACATACCATACCTACATACATACCTAAACACATACACACACACACACACACACACACACACACACACACACACACACACACACACACACACACACACACACACCTTCACTTGAACTAATCGACTCAAACCTGTTTCCGCCCCAGTGCACAAATCCATATGTATGAAGTTATGCATTACATGGGTTGGAGTGTTAGATCTTCTTCTAAACCCCTCCAACCCACTTGGAACAACTTTGTGATGAATGTGAACACTGCACACTTCACCCCAGACCTTCTCACATCACCTACATCACTACCGGACTTCTGACCAAAACCCTTATGGCTGAATGAATCTCACACAAAGCTCCACATGCACACTGCTATATGTATCGCAGCATCTTCCCTGCATAGTGGAGGTTATTATAGTGGACTTAATATGGATGGGATGTTAAAAAGCCTACAATATATTACACATAGTAAAGTTTCAGTTTTAATTTGAGTTTAAGTATACAATCTTAGTTTCTTTAAATGAATCCTGCTTTTAAATGTTTTTCGGAAATGGATCAAAAATCCGAAAATAAAAAATAAGACGGGTAAACAGTGCCATCTAGAGGACATAAACGCGTTCTTCTTTTCCTGTCTCACCGATGTGAAATGTGACTAAGTCCTGAAATAATAAGAAGTAAATAAAGAGTTGAGAGAATTAGAAAATAAATGCTAAATAAAACAAGATCAGGACTCGGTTGAG
>JACRUU010000026.1:15669481-15689481 GCA_030449085.1 Kryptopterus vitreolus
TCTATCTATCTATCTCTATCTATCTATCTCTATCTATATATCTATCTCTTCTATATCTTCTATCTATCTATCTATCTATCAGATTTTTTTATCTATCTATCTATCTATACCAATCCATCCATCTATATTTCTCATATCTATCTCCTCTATCTATCTATCTATCTCTATCTATATCATCTATCTATCTATCTATCTATCTATCTATCTATCTATCTATCTATCATCTATCTATCTATCTATCTATATCTATCTATCTATCTATCTATCTATCTATCGATCTATCTATCTATCTATCCCCCTACTCTCTATCTATTTATCTATCTATCTATCTATTATCTATCTATATATCTATCAATATCTATCTATCCCCCTATCTATCTCTATCTCCATCCATCCCATCCTATCTATCTATCTATCCCCATCTGTCTATATCTATCTATCTATCCATCCATCCATCCATCTATATTTCTCATATCTATCTATATCCATTTATCTATATCTATCTATCTCTCTATCTATCTATCTCTATCTATATCTCTCATATCTATCTATCTATCTATCTATCTCCTATCTATCTCTCTATCTATCTATATCTATCTATCTATCATTATCTATCTACTATCTATCTATCTATCCCCCTCCTATCTATCTATATCTATCTATCTATCTATCTATCTACCCATCTATCTATCTATATCTATCCCCCATATCTATCCCTATCTATCTATCCCCCTATCTATCTCTATCTATCTATCCCCCATCTATCTATCTATCTATCTATCTATCTATCTATCCCCCTATCTATCTATCTATCTATCTATCTATCTATCTATCTATCTATCAAACACACAGAGTACTGTACAAAATTTTTAGGCAGGTGTGAAAAAAATGACAGAATGCTTTCAAAAATTCGAGTGTTAATGATTTACTTTCATCAATGAATGAAATGCAGTGAAAGAAGAAAAGAGAAATGAAAGCAATATTTGTTGTGAACACACTTTACCTTCAAAACAGCAGTAACACTTCTAGGTACACTTACACACAGTGTTTATGAAGGAACTCGGCTGGTTGGTTGTTCCATCTTGGAGAAGTAAACACAGATCTGTGGATGGAGACGTTCTCACATCCTTCTGTCTCTTCATGGTGTAACGTGGGAGACCCGGACGAGGATACTGAGGACATCGATCAGGGACGTTATTGAACTGACAATCACTAGGACAGGAGAAAGCACAAAAATAAGCACACGGGGAACGGTCGGGATGAGAGAGGGGTAGGAAGAAGCGCACTGTAACGGGCAGAACTGGGGCCGGAGGGAAAACGGGGAGGTCCGTGTCCCTATAGGAGGTGCGCAACGGAACGCTACTGACAGCTACTGAGAACGGACCAGGAGTGGAGGGAGAACAGGGATTAAGTAGGGAGTGAGACAGAGGGAGAGAAACAAGGAGCAGCTGGGGCTAATTAGGGAGAGAGAGAGAGAGAGAGAGAGAGAGAGAGAGAGAGAGATGGTTAATCAGGGCACGAAGCAACAAGGGGTTGTGACACATGGAATCCCACACACACTCCATGATGTAGAGATCAGGGCTCTGTGGGGGTCGTGCCATCACTTTCACTACTTCTACGTCTTCTAAACGTCACTCACAACAAATATTGATTTAATTTTAATTTTTCTTTTGTTTGCTCACTTTGCATTTTGTAAATTGACAATGGAATTGACTGCTGGAAGCACTTTCAGCCTAATTGAAGTGGAAGGAAATGAAGAAAAAAAAGATCATGTTCTCCCCATGGGGCTTAGTGGTTAGCACATTCGCCTCACACCGCCAGGGTCCGGGTTTGATTCCCGTCTCGGCCATGTGTGTGTGGAGTTTGCATGTTCTCCGGTTTCCCCCCCGGTCCAAAAACATTCACGGTGGGTTGATTGGCACCTTGGAAAATTAGTCCCCAGTGTATGAATTTGTGTGTGTGTGTGTGTGTGTGTGTGTTTTTGAGTGTGTGTATCCTGTGATGGGTTGGCATTCCATCCAGGGTGTATCCTGCCTTAATGCCCATAGACGCCTGAGATAGACACAGACTCCCCGTGACCCGAGGGAAGATCGGATAAAGCGCTAGAAGATGAATGAATGAACATCTTGCTAGAAGAGTGGAGGTTATTATACTAAAGAAGGACCAAAAACAAACCTAAAAAATAGCAAATAAACAGACACAACAAGTTGAGTGGAATTAATTTATATATAGTTTATTAAAAAGACATCGTCTCTGACTTGTCCTCTACGTAATCCAGTACTACAAGAGCAGGTCTGAGAAAATCAAACCAAAGTCATCCTTTGTTTTTGTTTTTTTTTGTTTTGTTTTTTTTCCTACTCCATTCTTTTTCCATTTTCCTTTTCCACATAGTTGAAATAAAATACAATAAAATAACACCCAATTTCTGAGACGAAAAAAAAAACACAGAACGCTCGACAAGGTAAAAGTAAAACCAGCTTACATCTGAGTAACATTTCGTACTGTTGAAATCACGCCGATATCAGTGCAAATAGAGATATCACGAGATAGAACGGTCAAATGCTTGGACTACACGAGCCGTCTGATAAAACACGCTCTGTACAGGTCACATGTCCGTACTCGTGTGAACGACAACACACACACACACACACACACACACACACACACACACACACACACACACATATATACATTGACACCGAATACAAGAACACACATGTGATTGTGCAGCATGTGTGAGCAAATATAGCTTTGAATGAAAAACAAACAAAACAAAAAAAAGTCGTACATGCTTCCCAGAAGCATTTAAGAGCTTAGATGTTGTATACATTGTATAAGATTATGTGCACAGCAAATATGTACCAATAGAATTAATTAGAATAGGAATAATGCTAATTACAAATAATACAATATTACAAAATGGACAAACAACATGAAAGCTAATGTACAAGGGCAGGACACTGATTTGTTTTTGTTTATTTTATACTTTGTGTCACAGCATTTAGTGTCCTTGGAAGGGCTTCTGATGCACACTGTGGGCCTCGGATGCTGACTGAGGGACTCGGATGATGACGACTGAGGGGCTTGTATGCCCACTGAGGGGCTTGGATGATGACTAAGGGGCATGTGTGCCCACTGTGGGGCTCTGATAATGACTGAGGGGCTTGTGTGCCCACTGAGGGGCTCGGCTACCCACTGGAGAGCCCGGATGCCGACTGAGAGACTCGGATGATGACAACTGAGGTGCTTGTTTGCCCACTGAGGGGCTCGGATGGTGACTGAGTGGCTCGGGTGACGACTGAGGGGCTTGTGTGCCCACTGAGGAGCTTGGATGACGACTGAGGGGCTCGGAAGATGACTGAGGGGCTCGGATGACGACTGAGGGGCTTGTGTGCCCACTGAGGGGCTTGTGTGCCCACTGAGGGGCTTGTGTGCCCACTGAGGGGTTTGGATGACGACTGAGGCACTCGCCTGCCCACTGTGTGGCTCGGATGATGACTGGGGAGCTTAAATTCCCACTGAGGGACTTAGGTGACTACTGGGTGGGTTGTGTGCCCACTAAGTGTCTCGAGTGCCCACTGTGGGCCTCAGGTGTCCCTCGCAGAGATGCCCTTATAAACAGAAATGACTCAGATTTTCGTTTCGGGTCCTTCTGCATGGATGGGCTGGAAGGAGTTGCGAATGCGGGCGGCTTCAGCAGCACACAGGTGACCGAATGCTTTGTTGTACCACTCTGGAGTTCTGCCTCTGAATACACAGGGAGGGAAAACAACATAAACTTATCGAAACCGCACACACATTTTCACATGTTTTTAATCCATACTATATGTAATGTTAGCGAATAAAATGCTAATATTAGGGAAATATTCACTTAGGGTCCCCAGAATAGTAAACACGCCCCTGAGAATAAGCATGTAATGTACTACAGGATTACAATGATGGGATAATATAAGAGAAAGATTAGCTAGACGGAGTGCTATTATATTAGCAGTCATTAATATCAGTATTTCCTGTGAGAAACTAATTAGGAATAAAGGAATAATAATAATAATAACAATAATAATAATAATAATAATAATAATAGAACCTCATGAAGTAAGATTAGCAGCAAAGATACTGAATGCAATGATAATGAATGATAAACACTTTACAACTGGACATCAGTCATAATATATATATATATATAGTATATATATATATATATATATATATATATAGATATATATAGATAGATAGATAGATAGATAGATAGATAGATAGATAGATAGATAGATATCAGCACTTCTGATTGAGGCGATATCGAGGCGTGTACTTACTTGAGGTCTACTCTGCATATGTGTGTTAGGCGCGATTTGCCCGACCCACACGGCTCCAGCAGGTATCCGGACTCGAGCACGACGCCTCTCACGCCGCCCACCCGGCCCCCCCAGAGGACACTCGTCATGCTCGATGGACACGGACACGAGAGAGCACGCGCCCCGAGGTAAATCTGTCCTCCACGACCTGAACGTGGACACAAATTAAACGTGTCCAGTTTATTAGATAGATATTTTTCATGGAGGGTGCCAATAATTTTGCGTACACATCATGTTTAACAGATTTGCATTCCTTCATACCTGAGCACTACAAAGTCCCTGCTCGGGTGAGGGGGCATGCGGTTCAGGACGTATTGAAAGACCTCCGTCTGCTTGTCCAGCACTTCGCACACTCTCCACTGCAGCAGATCTACGTCCCACAGGTGGCGCTCTCGCAGTACACGGTTCAGGACCACGGACGGAGGAGCTTCCACTTCCACCGAGATTCGCCAGCGCCGCAACGGGTTCCCATCACCCACCTGCGGAAGACCGCCGCAGTATTTACTATTAATAATAATTTAAGGAACCCTGGACTTTATTTCTTTTTACCACAGTTTTAATGTTATTACTATTTTTAAGAAGATTACAAGAATAAAGTTGAAATATTTTGAGGATAAAGTCAAAGAAAATACATTTGAAATAATGAATTTCAAATAATAAATCTATTTAAAATACTTTAAAAAAATCCAAATATTTTGAGAATGAAGTAAAAATATTTTGAGAATAAATTTGAAATGTTTAAAAAAAATAACATCGAAATATTTTGAGATTAAATTTGAAATGTTTAAAAAAAATAAAGTCAAAACATTTTGAGAATAAATTTTAAATGTCTAAAAAAAAAATTCTAAATATTTTGAGAATAAATATTTAATGTTTAAAAAAGTAAAGTCAAAATATTCTGAGAATAAATTTGAAGAAATGGAAACAAAGTCGAATTATTTTTTTTAGAATAAAGACGTAGAGATACGTCATGATAATATTTGGGGAAAAAATGCAGAATTTAAGAGAAACATTTTGCTGTTTTTCATAAAATGGATGTGGAGGGATTTTGCTTTGAAATTGCTTATTTGGTCGTTTTGTATTTTGGTGCATCAGCGTACCAACGGATTATTTATTTGTTTGTTTGTTTAATGCCACGGTGTATGATGAGATGGTCCAGCATTGTTTAGAGTTTTGTCTACGCCAGAGTTTGGTGGTTTAATGTCCATTAAGTACTTTATGTTCTTTTTGAGTAGAATCGCTTGTCTGGTGTTTTGAAGTTCACTGAATTCCAATCAACGGGGCACAGTGGTTTAGTGGTTAGCACATTCGCCTCACACCGCCAGGGTCCGGGTTCGATTCCCGTCTCGGCCATGTGTGTGTGGAGTTTGTGCATGTTCTCCCCGTGTCTCAGGGGGTTTTTCTCCGGGTTCTCCAGTTTCCTCCACCCGGTCCAAAAACATGCACGGTAGGTTGATTGGCACCTTGGAAAATTATCACTAGTGTGTGAATGTGTGATTGAGTGTGTGTGAATGAGTGTGTGTGTGTGTCCTGCGATGGGTTGACATTCCATCCAGGGTGTATCCTGCCTTAATGCCCATAGACGCCTGAGATAGGCACAGACTCCCCGTGACCCGAGGGCAGATCGGATATAGCGGTAGAAGATGAACGAATGATTGAATGAATGAATGCCAATCATGTGTTTTATAGTTGTATGAGTATGATGATATGGATGATGTCATGCTTTAGCAGCAAATCATGTCTGGAGTGTCCAATATTTCACCTTTCAGGAATTATCTTTGCGTTATATTTGGCTTGATTTGATGTACGTAGTTATTTTAGGAGATGAGTACGAGTTTAAATGGACTGAACGAAGACTATAAGGAGGAGGATTAAAGAAATGTAATAACTTTTTCCACACAATATTCAACTTTATTCTAATACCGTTACGTACAGAAGCCAATTTGCCCCACTGAGTACACTCATTCATTCATTCATCTTCTACCACTATATCCGATCTTCCCTCGGGTCACGGGGAGCCTGTGCCTATCTCAGGCGTCTATGGGCATTAAGGCAGGATACACCCTGGATGGAATGCCAACCCATCGCAGGACACACACACACACACACACATTACACATTCATACACACATTCATACACTAGGGACAATTTTCCAAGGTGCCAATCAACCTACCGTGCATGTTTTTGGACCGGGGGAGGAGGAAAACCGGAGAAAAAACCACCCCCCCCCTGAGGCACGGGGAGAACATGCAAACTCCACACACACATGGCCGAGACGGGAATCGAACCCAGACCCTGGCGGTGTGAGGCGAACGTGCTAACCACTAAAACACCGTGCCCCCCCCCCCCCCCCCCCCAGTGAGTACAACATTTAAATAAAAGATTATTGGCGAATGATTATTAATGATTATTAATCTCATAATTCGGACAAATTGTTTTTCTCAGAATTGCGTGACACGAACTTGCAATTGTGACGTTTTCCTCAAAATTGTGAGAAAAAAAAAGTCTGAATTGTGAGTTTGGACTTGCGATTGATAAAAAAAAGGAATAATAGTCATAATAATAATCTGAATCGAGAGATTTAACGCAATAATTGCACGTTATAAAGTCTGCCTTCTTTTATCGCATTTGCAAGTTTATATCTCACAATTCTGACTTTTATCCCGCACCTCACACTTTCATAGGAAAACTTATCATTTTCCCAAACGTAAAGTATTTCTTCCATAGCTACGACTTTAATCTCGTAATCATCTGTTTGTTTTTTATTTATTTATTTTAATGTGCCGCTAAAAAGCCGTCGTACTTATCGACTTGAAATTCCGACGAATTCGCTGCTCATACCGTTACACTTTTATCTGTGACCCTTAAAGTCAATACCCGAGTCTTTATCGTTACCTTCTTGTACGCAAGCTCGGTGTTATCGGCGCTTTGGCACGACAGCCAGCCCTTGGCTTTGTCTCGCGCTTCCTTGAGCAGGACCTGGAGCCGGGAATCTAAATGCACAGGCCAGGAGCCTTCGTCCTCCTCAGCTTCGTCGTGCTGCTCCTGCTTACACAGGTCCTCCAGCGTCGGGGCCTGCAGGTCCGCCTCTACGTACGAGTTCCGCGACTGTGTCACCATCTCATGGGGAATCTGATGGTGGCGGGGGGGGTTGATTTATAGGACATTCGGAAGTCTTTTTCATTTGTGTAGCTTCAAAGGATTAGATTTATACATTTTTATTAATAATAACATCATCCAAAAAAAAAACCTCATGACCTTCTGTATCTTAAGAACTCATGTCCTTCAACACAATGCGTGTTGGAAAAATCGCCTCTTTGGTAAGCGCTCATTGTGGGATGCACTGCACCCTAGTGGCGGAATGCTGTCGTAGTCACGTACATCGTGGAACATGTAGTTTATTAGTGGTGCTTGCAAAGCATCACTATTATAATCTCTCTCTAACTTTGGTGAAATCATACCTCATATCTTGCGGCCCGATGGTGCGAGGTGTACTATTACTTTTATAAGGAATCGCCCCGCGGAATTCCGAACCCGGGGCCAAAAAGCGGGAATTTTTTCCCATAGAAAGTGAATGAACTTCCGTGTCTCACAGCGTCTGACATGTACGTATGGCATATCGACTCATAAGGGGTCCGGAGTGGATCACTATCATATACCTCCCGAACCCCACACCTGTTCGGAATTTTGGGAAATCCGCAACATTCTGGGGGAATTCCCCATAGAGAATGAATGGGAAATTCAGATTTGATATATCCACTCGTAGGTGAGATGGAGTAGGTCGCAAACATATGACTGCCGCATGGCGTCAAGCAAACGCTGCCAAACAGCGAAACTCGGACACAGGGTCATGTGACGGGGTCTAAATGCTCGGCCTAAATGAGCCGGATAATGACGCTGGATAATTTGATGTCACGTGCGTCATTGGCCCCGCCCCCTCCTGAAAAAAGGCCCAAAACGGTCGCTTTTGGTGTCTAAACACTCGCGTCTCCAAACGAGAGATTAATTAAAAGTCTTAAAGCACTTTTTGTACCTCGCTCCGAATACAAGTGTCTGCTAAATGCCGTAAATGTATTAAAAGCATCCTTAACCACACCCCTCAATAAAGTCATTGATCAAACTCCGCCCCCTTTCTCAACACCACAGTGCTCAATGAAGCTGGAAGATGCTCTTATCCATAGTGTTTTATAACTGAACAACGGCCCAGTAGTGACACACTTGGTGGTGGTGATGTGATTTGAACTCAAGACCTTCTGAATCAAAGTCAAATTCCCTATTTATTAAGCTGTATGCCACATTATGCCACATTAAGAGGGTAAAAGATGCTCTAACAGAGGAAGGAAGCCATGACTCACCTCGAAGAGTCGGTTACATTCTGTGATCATATGTGCCAAGCCCTGAGTGGCGGCCAAATTCTCATTAAGGTCCTTTTGGTCGGGTCTTCCAGTGGCGTATTTCTTCTGCATGGTTCTATAAAGAAATGGGAACAGAACTTTGAATGGAGAGATCCTCAAATAGTAACCAGTATTGCATGTTGACCAAAGTTTGTGGACACATGGTTACAAGTATGGTATTAGTCCCCATTTGCCTCCAATCTTCTGGTCAGAATTTATCCATTCTGATAAATTTAGATTTATTTATCTGCCTCGTTACTGGCCTTTACATGTTTATTGTATATACTGCTCTCACTGACAGTGTTACTGTTTACATGCCCATTCTGCACATCCACTTTTTATTACTGCTGCTCTATTTGTTCATTTACACACCAGCCAAACTGTGTTCCAATGTTCACAATACTTTGCACTACATCACAGTGACGTTCGTTGTTGTGTTTTAGCTTATTTTAGTTTATTCTATGTTGTGTTATGTTTGTTGTTATGCACTGTCTTGTGTTGTCAAACACTGTTCTTGCACCGTGTTGCACACGATGCACTTTATATAGCTAGGACGAACTTAGTCTAGTCCTCAGCATTGTGTTCTTGTAGCTCTATGTTGTGCCATATGTCGTTTGTAGCTCTGTGTTGTGTTATATGTTGTTTTGTGTAGTACCAGGGTTCCTGGAGAAACGTTGTCTCATTTGTCTCATAATGACAATAACACCTCTTGGCCTGGATCGTCCTCGCTTCCTTTCCAAAGGTGTGGATGAGGAACACAGAGGAGATCTTCCAAAGCATATCTTCATGAAGCTGGTTTCCGTGCACCGGGTTCATTCGGGTTCAACCGGGTTTGGGTTCATTCATTCATTCATCTTCTACCGCTATATCCGATCTTCCCTCGAGTCATGGGGAGTCTGTGTCTATCTCAGGAGTCTATGGGCATTAAGGCAGGATACACCCTGGATGTAATGCCAACCCATCACAGGACACACACACACACACGCACACTCACACACACATTCATACACTAGGGACAATTTTCCAAGGTGCCAATCAACCTACCGTGCATGTTTTTGGACCGGGAGGAAACCGGAGAACCCGGAGAAAAACCCCCTGAGGCACGGGGAGAACATGCACAAACTCCACACACACATGGCCCAGACAGGAATCGAACCCGGACCCTGGCAGTGTGGCGCGAACGTGCTAACCACTAAACCACCATGCCCCATGGTTTGGGTTCAAGTGAGCGTAAAATTGAACGGTCCTGCATCTAAAGACGTTCTATTCACTCATGTGCCTCTTTTTTCTTGTGGTAATAGATTGGAGAAGAATAACATATGGTAGGGAAGGTCAGGTGTCCACAAACTTTTGCCAATATTTTATGATAATAGGATCATTGTTTAATAGTGTAATTGTCTGCGAGTGCCCACCTCGGAGAGAGGTTCTCCTTCTTCAGTATATTGAGGTGGAAAAGGGAGGGCGCTAAACACACGGCGATATTCATGGGCGTCATCTGATTCTCCTGCACGGAGGACGTGACATCACTGAGGAAGCACAGCAAGGTTTGCAGGACCTCGCGGTTCTCGTCGGACATCAGCATGATGGCTGCCTGGATCGCATGCAACCGCTGGTCCTTAGGCACATCTACGAGGAGATAAAGAAAAAAACAAAAACAAAAAGGATCACTACAAGCAATATAGATTCTGATTATATGGCATTTAGCATTTAACATGCATTCTTTATATGTATAAATGTGTGTTCCCCGTGTGTGTGTGGTATATATATGTGTGTGTGTGTGTGTGTGTGTGTGTGTGTATGTATGTAGGTAGGTAGGTAGGTATAAAAGGGGCATGCTGGCTTAGTGGTTAGCACATTCGCTCACACCGCCAGGGTTCCGGGTTCAATTCACGTTTGGGAAAATTTCCCCGTGCCTCATGAGATTTCTCTGGTGGTGTTTTGGTCCAGGGTCCGGGTTCGATTCCCGGTTTGGAAAATTGTCCCTACTGTGTATGAATGTTTGTGTGAGTGGGTGTGTGAATGTGTGTGTGTGCCCTGCGATGGGTTGGCATTCCGTCCGGGGTGAGATGACCTTGACCCGAGGGAAGATCGGATATATAGCAGTAGAAGATGATATATATATATCGGAGAATATATATATATTATATGATATATATATATATATATATATCCCCATATATATATATATACACACACACACACACACACACACACACACACACACACACACACACACACATAGACGGAATCATGAGCTCATTGTCTTACACTGGTAAATATGGAGGAAGGTTTCTCCCAGTTTGCTGGTGAGGAGCGGCTCGGGAAGATCTCTGAAGAACTGCTTGACCATGTCGGCCACATCGTATGCTGACTGGTCCTCGTAATTCACGTCTTCCGGAGAATTCTCATTCATTTGCCGGAGAGCCTGGATGCGAGATTTCACTCCGGACTTTCGGAAAAGACCCACCTGGGGATTAGTAAAGAATTATCGGTAATGTTGGCAATATGGTATACGCTTGATGATGTTAAAGAGAATATATATATATGTATATATATATATATATATGATTATATATATATATATATATATATATATATATATATATATATTCTCATTAACCGCACAAATTTTATTAACATGTAATTACTAGCTGTCCATTCACAACAGGTATGATCTACTCACTATATTAATGCATATTACCGTTATAGTTACCTTACAGAAGCGCATCGCATTCCCAAATCCGTATTACGGAGATGACATTTTTACAATTGATGAAATTAACAACACATGAATGAACAATAAATGAATATTAAAAGAATCATTTTAAGAAAGCCTTTTATTTACGCCATTGAATCTTAACATTATCACCCCATTAACGAAAATTCTTTTTTTTTTTCATTAACACTTGACTAAAGAGGCGTGCATTTCTGTTTAACCATTTTATTCCAAAAATAAATATAACTAAAATGTAATCCTTTAACACATTTATTCATGATGTCTGTGCTTTGCTAAGATATACAAAATGTAATAAAATACAGTGAAAAATCTAAAGTCTCAACTTGGGGTGGGGAGAGGCTCAAAGGCACTGGGGTACCGATTGGAAGGTCAGGGGGGTTCGCCAAGCTGCCACTCTTGGGTCCTTAATGGCAAGGCCTAATTAACCCTCTGTGCTCCAGGGGGCGCCGTAAATTCGCCGTTCATGGCTGACCCTGCGCGCTGACCCCGGCTTCCAAAAACAAGCGAGTCGTGGCGGTAGCGATGTGTGATTTTCTCATTCAGCGCATGTCACGCTTCGTCATGCCTGCCGTGCGCTGATCAAAGCTGACATAAGCTTAATCTGTTCAGTTTGGTATCAGATTCTGTCTTTCAAAAATGACTGGCTTGCTCCTTAAGCTGTAAATGAGATTTCACTGTTATGGGGGAGGGAGGAGGGGGCGGGGGGGGGGGGGGGGTGTTGGGGGGGGTGGGGGTTAAGTGGAGGCACATAGACGTGACGTGAAAATGCATTACGTGCATTACGTGCAGGGTTGCCAAACCTGGTCAAGACACTGGCTCCTGAGGTAGCGGAGAGCCTGCTGGAGGCCCAGAGGTAGAGGCTGCCCGAAGCGCTGGACGTGCACTATGAGAGGAACACCGAACACGAACACGTTCTTATCCTTATAATCAGGAACCTTCATCCGTTTCATGAACTTTGGAACTGACCTGCAGGACAGAGAACCTGTTTTATAAGCATTTCTATATGCTGTTTAAATCCAACACTGAGATCTTTATCTTTTACAAGAACAAGCATAATTGTACAAAAATAAATAAATAAATAAATAGATAAAATGTATCTATATATATATATATATATATATATATATATATATATATATATATATATATATATATACATACATACACACACAAACACACAATACACACACAGACACTCCCCACACAAACACTTTACGAGCATCTGCCGATACAAACCTGTCCACAAATAAAAAAAAAAAAACACACCGATAGCTTTACGAATGTAGATCATAGTGAACGAGTCTATGCGGGGCGTCAAGTAGTGTTGATCTCCTGAGCGGCATTTTCTACATCTCTGCCTCAGTCTTTGTCCGTCTACATTGTATTGAACTTAGTCATTCCTAATCATGTTAAATCTTAAATCTCGTTTATTAAAAATGTTTGGGAAAAAGCAATAGATAAGTGCTACAGACGATTTTTATAGCTTATATCTTACAATCATAGTTAGGAGCCGTGTAATCAATAGCGAAACATAAATATATATATATATAAATACATATAATATAAAATCTCACCAGGTCCAGCCGTGCTTGTTAGACAGTGAGAACTTCTCCATGATGGCTGTGAGGCGCAGGAGAGAGAACTTCTGCAGAAGACTGAGTTGTCCTGCTGATTGGTTGGTGATCTGCAGTGAAGCCACTGAATGGCTGAGGCGGTTGGAGATCTGGAAACTCGGCCATCGCAATCTGAACACACAACAGGAATTATTACACAACAGGTAAGGCAGATTTATGCTTCATTGCAGTGAATTCTGGTTTGGTCACGTTTATATTCCAAATATAAAAGTATATTTACAAATATTAATTTCTTTATTTTACAATTTTTTTAGTAACAATATAAAATTGAGGGGCACGGTGGCTTAGTGGTTAGCACGTTCGCCTCGCACCGCCAGGGCCTGGGTTCGATTCCCGTCTCAGGCCATGTGTGTGTGTGTGTGTGGAGTTTGCATGTTCTCCCCGTGCCTCAGGGTTTTTTTTTTCTCCGGGTTCTCCGGTTTCCTTCCTTCCTCCCGTCCAAAAACATGCACGGTAGGTTGATTGGCACCTTGGAAAATTGTCCCTAGTATATGAGTGTGTGTGTGTGTGAATGTGTGTGTGCCCTCCATCCATCCATGAGATGACACAGACTCCCCGTGACCCGACTCCCCGGACCCGATAAAGCGGTAGAAAATGAATGAATGAATATAAAAATGTATGGCGATTACAGAAAACATGGCAGATTTTAAAAGCCAGTTTCTTGGCAACCTGATAAGTAACATTTCAAGAGAAGGAACAACAAGTTTCGATAGTGAACATGATATCATGATGGCGATAACAGGAGCTAACTTAACGATAACGATAAAGAAAGTACACGATTGTTATATTAACTAAATTTTTTGCCAAATAAAATTATTTGAAAAGAATCAACTGGTGGATGCATCAAAGTCTGGCACTGGGAATAAGTTTCCTGTGATGAAATTATAATGCCAAAGGTGAACGTGTATTAGAGAAACTCACAGATCAACAAGTGCAGAACTACTATCGCTAGTAAGAGAGAAAAACATTTTGAACAATAAATTAAGCATGGGTCTTAAACTGGGGGGTCCATGACCCATAGGGGGTCTTTGGAAGTCCTGTAGGGGCTTCACTAATTAATGTTTAATCACAACAAAATAATCATGGGTAAAAACATCAAAGATAAATGTAAAATTTTGTTTTTTTAAGATGCATAAATTTTTTTTTAATGTTTGCATCAGGGCGTTCCTGTCCCCTTTTGACTAGATAAAAATTGAAGACCCATATAAGAAAGTGTTGTGAGGTGGTTGTTAGTAGTTAAGGCACTGGACTTTGGCTCTATAGGTCATGCGTCCAAATCCCAGCCACAAGGCCCCCATAGCTCACGTGTTTAAGCTCACACGCAAAGATGTCTTAAGGTGATGCTGCTTTAAAGCATGCATTGACAATAAACTACATCTCCCACAAAGCCTTCGACTAAGTGACCCGCGAAGTGACGGCTTCCCTCCACTAGAGTGCACTGTATCCCACACCGGGCGTTTACCGAGGGGCGATTTCTCCAACAGGTGGAATTGAGAAATTTCTATCCCAAAATGTCCAGGAAGCGAAAAATTGATGCAGATGGAAGGTAAGGCAATTTAAGCACACATATTATTTGTTTGTGTGCTTTTGTTTAGCTGTTTACTGTGTGAATTAGGTAAAAGTGAACAAGAGATCCGTTTAGGAGACCTAACAATCCATCTCCTGAACAGGTAAAAACAGGTAAATTCGCAGGTAAAATTATTCACCGATTTGGAATAACGTTTTAAATAAACATTTAAGTGCATTTTAAAAATCCATCTACTCCTTACTCCTTATATTCTCAAAGCTTGGAAATATTTGGGAGCCCATTTGAGACCAAAAGTAATCCAGAAACCAGTGGGTGATTTCCTGATACTGGCTGTGTTGGGCTTTCTTGCATTGCAGGAACTGAAGCTATAGAAGGAATAGAAGCTAATAGAGGCTAATTCCGACGGAGTTGTCAGTGTACTTCGTGTTTATGACGGCGGAAAATCAATATATCACTGATTTGCTCAGCTAGAGCGTTGTTGAATGCCTGCCTACATGGATAATTAAACTTTTAATAATAGTTTAATCATCATCTTGTCCATAAGTATCCCTATGGAAAGAAGACATGCTATGCATCCAAAATGTATTGCCTCTTAGGTGTTAGTACAACAGAAAAATAACTGCCTGTTAACTGCAACATATTGTATTATAATAACAACATCCCTGTCCATTACACAAGCCCATAAGAAGTACTGGGTTCGGACTCAGGTACGAGAAACAAAACTCTTACCGGTTTGGCCTGGTGAGTGACGCCCCAACCCCAGAGTCCCTCCTGTCTCGGATTCCTGTAGACTCATTTTCATTGAGTGAAACAACATCTCTGTCTCCATCACTGGGCGTAACCTGGCCTTCCAGCACCGAGTGACCTTCTAAATCCAGTGTGATGTGACTGGAGGACTGCGTGTTCCCCTGGCCTTTCCCGTCCTGTTCTACCTTGCCTTTCTCCACACTCTCTCCTGTAGGCATCACGTTCTTGGACCAGTGGTCCACAATCTGTTGCAGGCCATTTACATGCTGCAGGATGTCATCCAAATGTGGGAACAAGTCCTCTTTTTCCAAATCAATAAGGTCCCCGGTGCTGGCATAGAGATGGGAGCCGGGCACATTGTCGTAGATGCTGACCCGGCTGCCACGTGAGCAGCACTGGGTAATGGGCCTCTGCTCTTTTACGACGGGGGGACGTTGGGTTTCGGGAAGTCTGCTGAGAGGTGCGGCTGTGGGTGAGAGACTCTCGATGGAAAGGGCTTTGGGAAAGGTTCCAGGTTTGTGGTCTTTCGGGATGTGCACCACCAGGTCTTCGTAAGAGCGGAATTCGTTGCGTTTACCCTGGACAATGGTGGAGAAGACGTCCAGGTCGTCCAGGTACATACCGCTGCGCTTGTGCTCAGCACGGTGGACTTTGCGTTCCTTCAGGCTGGGCGTGCTGACAGTACTGCCACCAGATTGGCTGCTGCTACCTTCACTGCTCGAATGTGAACTTAACGTACCGTGTCCATTAATCTCCACACACTCGAGAGCCTTCAAGGTTTGAGGTTCCTGCTGTAGAATGGGAGCACTGATTCACCAAAGTCCTGTGCCCATTTTCCGACGCGTCACGCGACCTCAGAGTCTCCATGCGCCGCAGGAAGTCTCTGGCCCGACTCCGGCCCAGCTTGCTATGCTTGACAGGAAGTGCGGAGAAGCAAGGATGCCCCGAGGAATGATGGCCGATTCCTAACTTGGGCAGGGCGCTTGAGTCGGAGCAGGCACGGCGCGAGCTGTCCGAGTCGTCTGCACTGTGGACTCGAAGTCCCGTGCTCCCACTGCTACTTTCGCTGTGCAAGGACGAGACGTCGGGCTCGCTCAGGTCCGTCAGGACGCTCTCACTGCTGGGTGTGGCCCGGAGGACCGATTCCTCCCCTGACTCCCTTGGTCCCGCCTCATCGAGGAGACGGGACCAGCGACGGCTGCTCCATTCAAAGGTCCATTTGTCGCTAATGGCAAACAGGTCATCTGAGTCAGAGTCCTCACTCTGCAGGAGGGAACCAGTACATACGTTTACATGCAGCCCAAAAAACGTGAGCTACGAGAGGCATTCAAGTCCCCGAGTTATCGAAATTTGCTCTTTCATTTTATAATCTCAAAAGTCCCGGTTTGACTTGAACACCCCTCGTAGAGTCAAATAAGAATATAATACACATGAACTCATAAAATTAGTGTATTGATAAAACACAGACATCTCAGATACTTTCACAAACAAGGGTCAGGGGTTGGTGTAGCTCAATGGTTTAAGGCGTTGGGCTGCTGAAGAAAAAATCCGGGTTTGAGCCCCAGAATCGCCAAGATGCCACCCTTGGATCCTTGAGCAAGACCCTTAACCTTCTGTGATCCAGGGCGTGCCATATCATGGCTCTGACCCTGCGCTCTGACCCCGCTCTACACCTGACCATACGATGTGTTTTTGTTTTTTTTTACTCAACTAATTCCACTCTCAGTCCCCCATATTAACCTCCAATCTTCTGGGAGTAAATTCCAGTAGAGTTTGCTTGTGGAGATTTCTCCTCCATCAGAAACAGGGGTGTTTGTAAAGTCAGAGTGAGGTGAGGAGGCCTGGGGAACACTCAGCGTTCACATTCATCCCAAAGGTGCTCAGTAGGATTAAGTTCAGTGCTCTATAGCAAGCAAGCTATACTTTATTGATCCCGCGAGGAAAAGTCTTTTTCTTCGCATAATCCCAGCTTGTTTTTTGGAAGCTTGGGTCAGAGCGCTGGGTCAGCCATGGTACGGCACCAATGGAGCGCAGAGGGTTAAGGGTCTTGCTTAAGGATCCAAGTGTGGCCGCTTGGCAATACCAGGTCTCGAACCCCGACCTTCCGATCAGTAGCTGAAGATCTTAAGATCTCCTATAGCAATATAAGGAAGATCTTGGCGCATTGGGTTTGTGACCTTCTTATGCACAGGTGTATAATATATAGATGGGTCCAGATATAAGTCTCCTAAAAAAATAGTATTACAATGATACAAGATAAAACAAATTTTACATAATAATAAAAAGTCTTTGGGCCCACTTGAAAGGATAATTAACGACGTGAAATAAATCATTTGAAATGAGAAATCGGATTCACTTGAATGTGGAATGTGGGATTATCAAATGTCACAGAAGGTACACTGGGAGCCTCTAAAGTGCACTGAGCAGGAAAATGGTCATTTAAGTATACGACCCAAAAAATAAGCAGGAACCCTGAAGCGCCCATGTGGTCATGTGACTTATTTAATACGGACGTATATGACGCAATTGCGCTTACCTTCTTTTTGGGAAGATTTACATCCAGCTTCATCGAGGCACACTTGTTTAACGTGTTGAGTCGCCTGCAGAGATAAAACAAGAGATTAAAAAGAGGCGTGATGTTTTGTTAAACCTGCGCGGAAAAAGAAAGACTGGCGCACGCCACGCGAGGTACAGCAGAAATAGGAAAACCCAGTTAATCGGATAAAGAGCTCGTCTCTTCCTGACGAAGCACGAGCTCTGGCTAGACGTAAACCCAATTAGTGGTAGAAATCCGCTGCATGCTCAGGATGTACAGTAAGTGGGAAAGACTGTTGAGCAGCAGCTGTCCAGCTATGGCAAGTATCTGAAGAGCTTTTAATATGGCGATACCAACGCATGATGATCAGTCTCTCCTGTCATGACGGAAATGTCCCCTCTGATAGTGATATCATTCATTCCTTCATCTTCTACCGCTTTATCCGGCTTCTCTCTTTGGTCGGGGGGGAACCTGTTCCTATCTCAGGCGGGAATCGAACCCACATCCCTGGGGGTGTTTGGCGAACGTGCTATAACACTGTTCCCCCATATATATAATAGGCCCCCATATATATATACACTGTAAATGCCCCCTCTATATTAATATTAATAGTAGCATAATCATTAATATTACATATATATTTACAGGTAGACACCCTTAACCAGAGCGACTTCCAACTGAACAATTGAGGTTTAAGGGCCTTGCTCAAGGGCCCACAGTTTGATCGTGCTGAGTCCACTTTGTGTAGGTGAGAATGGTTAGAACTTAAATTCAAGTTGGATTTGGATCAGCATGTCTACACCTAATGGGGAAGGGGTGGGGCTTAGTGGTTAAAGGCGCTGATCAGAAAGGTCTGGGGTTCGAGCCACCCTTGGGTCCTTGAGCAAGGCTTTAACAATGTGTGATCCACGGGGAGCCGTATCATGGTTGACCCTGCGCTCCGACTCCAGCTTCCCAACACAAACTGGGATATGCGAATAAACACTCTCACTATGCTGTATTGTATATGTGACAAATAAAGGCTTTTCTATCCTCAACAGTGATGGAAATGTAATGAATGGACATTTGGGTTCGTCTCAAAGCTTCTCCTCATGCCCACTCGTCGAATGTTTCCGTCCCAGAGTCGCCGATGGACCATTCATTAGAGGTCACAATTACAACCTGTACTCTCTTATACAGCTTTATAACCTCTTTAACCCTCCATTATTAAAAGCGCTTTAGTATCATCCACACTGGAGGAGTTTCCTTTTCGAGTCCGGTTCCTGTGAAGGTTTCTTTCCTCAGATTGTCTCAGCAAGTCTTGTTGTTGTTATTGTTTGTGGCTTGATCATACAGTATATCTCTGGATATCCAATAAACAAAAGAAAAACTACCCAGATTGGGGGGGTCAAATATTTTGGCTCTGACTTTTTGGACCAAACAATCTGACAGTGGATGCATTCATATCAAACAGAAACATATAAAAGGCAGTAATGTTAATGCTCAATGTATCACAGCGCCTAATGCGCCACCTGGTGGACAGTCAGGCAAATACAGGACAAGGTCAAATTAATGCAGTCATAAATTAGGATGTGTTTTGAATCGGACAATTCTGTACCATTCTTTTGCGGGCCGGATTAAAAGGACGGTAGTTTGTCTACCTCTGACCTAGATGTTTGATAACAAACAAATTTTATATAACAAATAATCACAAACCCTGAAAAAATGGTCTTTCAAAGCATTTGCAAACAAGCTGTACACACAAATAGGTTACGATTTCTACATAAGGACCACAAACGAACCCAATATCAAACACATGCAGGTTACACAATATAAATATCAGGCAAGACTGGACACCCAGGTTTAAAAAAAAAAAAACCCACACTGCCTGTGATGCCTTAACACTGTGTTCTAGGGATTTTGTTTTATTTTTTTGGCCCTATTATACACCCTGGAATGAAGTCGTTGCTTCCCTGAGGACTTGAGAAAGGAGTGAAAAGTCACGGTGAATGAAGGCGAGAGAGGCAGGAGGTAGCGCCATTGTTTGGTCACAACGGCGAGCTGGTTTGGAATTTCGATGAGATGCTTA
>JACRUU010000026.1:15694481-15701981 GCA_030449085.1 Kryptopterus vitreolus
GTTGCTTTTCCATATAAACTGGTGATATGTTAATATAAAGGTTATACGGAAGCGCTTTATTGCGTTCAGTAAAAATTCGATTGATTGCGTTTTATTGGGAATGCGATGCGCTTGCGTAAGGTTCCATACGGTAATATACACGCTAATATAGTGAGGAGATCATACCTGTTGTGAATGTGCAGATAGTAGGCGGGGGAAATTTAGAAAGCGTGAATGGATGCACTGAACGTTTCTTTATTCGTTTCTTCTTTTTTGTTGTCCAGGTTTCATTCGTTCGTCCGACACAATGCAGAGTGAAGGAGCAGATCGCTCACATAGTAATGCACGCGGCGCTAATCACACGTTAATAACATTAGCGAGTTAGCGCGTCAGTAACGTTGACAGCCCTGTTTTAAAGTCCTCATTTCTGTCAGAGGTTTAAAGTACGGTCCTGTTTTAGGGGTTTTTTTTTTTTTTTTTTTTTTTTTTTTTTTACGTTACTTCCCAGACCCCAGCCAGCAGCTGTACCAGCGAAATAACAGCGAGTCACACCGAATACATGCATGAATAAATGAATTCTTCCGTCTGAAAAATGACGCTCTTTGTGACGACGTTCTGTGGGTTTTGTAAACGTAAGCACGGTATCGTTTTGCTTTTCGGGTGGGTATGGGGGTGGCGGGGGGGTTACCTTCAAAAAGCTGCACGTACTGCGGGAATCCGGCAGCCCGGAGCCACTCGCAAGCTTCCTTCGCTTCGATCTCTGCAACACAAAAACAGAACAAAGATTCCTTTAGGACTCATATATACTATATATAGTCACTACGCATTTTATACGCACAAACGTTTACGGACAAAACGAAGATTCCTTCAGGATTCATATACACTCTGTATTACTACGCATTTTATACGCATGAAAGTTTATTGATTCGCTTTCTGGACAAGTTTCAACACGGTGGATACAATGTTGGACTTCTGATTCGATGGTTATGGGTTCCAATCCCAATACCACCATTGTCATGTCACCGCTGGGCCCTTCAGCAAGGCCGTTAAGCAGCACTTATTTAAATGTATGGACTGTGACATGAATGTAAATAAACACTTCTAACAGCCTACAACATGTCCCTCTAGATTTTGGAGTATCCTTGAAAAGGGGTTTGGGGGAGGGTGTCCTGGGGTGAAGAGAGCACTCTTATTTCCTGTTGTTATAGAGCTTTATAGCAGATCTTTCACTCTGTAAGATTTAAGGACTATAGGTGGGTAACAGCAAATCATCCAAAGACATCTTATACAACTTTGTGCCTATAATTCTGAGGTAAAAATTTTGGGGAAGACCCACATATGGCTGGAAATGCCCGGTGTCCCAATACTTTTGCAATAGAGTCTATGTATTGCTGTTTCTCACTACCTAAATATACAAATTTAATAAACTACCACACACACACACACACACACACTTATAAGGTACAGTCAAGGCCTGGGAACAATACTGCACAAAAACAAGACCCATACTATTAATTCGTCCCATGTGGAGCCAAACAAAGCCAAATGCTCTTAAACATTACATCATTACAAAAACAAACACATGTCTTCGCCAATGTGCTGGTTTTTTTTTTTTTTCCAATTATCATTCTGCGATGGAAACAAACCGACCTCTTCAGGTTCTCCAAACAAGATTTCTCATTAGCGACACACGTCAACCCGACACAACTAGCCTTCACCCCGGTAAAAGAGGGAGGAGGGGGTGAGGGGCGGGGGTCTATTTTTAGTCCGGAGCCAGATCTGTTTTTCTTTCTCCTTGTCAGTGTTTGAACGCTATGTGGTTCGAGGAAAGCGCTCGGCGGATCCTGTAGATGACGCGTACATACTGTATCTTCAGGGAGAGATCTGTTACTCTTTAAAACTATAGCCCTTTATGGACGCTTTCCCAGGAGACGGTGATTGACGCACTGAAAGGATCTTCAAACCAGTTGTGAATATAATAAACAATGGCTGGTTTTTTTTTAGTGCTGGAAAGCGATTTGACAGGATCTCGTATGATAGATAAACGTTCATGACAGTAAAATTAGGGCTTGTGTGTGTATCGGGCGTGTGAAGACGTCAAGCGGGGAAATTGTGTTTATCGTGTGTTAAGCACCTGCGAAAACAAATTCAGACGAAAAAAAATTTCCGGGTTTATATATATAATATATATATATATATATATATATAATATATATATATATATATATATATATATATATATATATATATACTGGATACACACTGACCACTGAGGCATTATTATTATTATTATTATTATGTTTTATGTGTGTGTATTTATGTGCATATATATATATATATATATATATATATATATATATATATATATATATATATATATATATATATATATATATATATAAATATATAAAGTAAATTCAAAATTAAATGACTCATTATTTTATATTTATTTCACTCTGGAAATGATCCTTTTCATATGAATTTCTTGTTATTTAATTAATTTTTTGCGTGCTTGTTTTAATTGCTAAATATGGTACGTGGCTCCTTTAAGAATTGAGTTCCGGTTTTGGTTGTTTTGTTGCTGTAAACTAGTGGTACGTTTAGGTTCCCTACGGTTATATACATAGTAATATAGTGAGATGAAGATACAGTGAGATATAGTATAGTGTATAGTCCGTATAGTGTGTATTTAAAGAATGTTATCTTTCCTAATGACTTTTGGTTGGATGGTTGGGGACTAAAACTCAAGCACTTGATGAACGCTTTCTCAACAATGGTAAAAACTGGAATGAATGAGTATCCGGTGTCACCCAGATGAACACCTGGAGACGCGAGGTCACCGCCACCTCTGGCTCACACATTAGGAATATAATTCTATTATAATCCACCTAATTCCAGCATAGACTTCCGAATCTAGGTGTAAACTTGAGGGCTTGAGAGGAAACCGGAGAACCGACTGAAAGATCTACGCAGACAGGATGGAACTCCATTCAGAGCGTAACCCGAACTCAGGATTACCCAGGAACTCCGTCTCTATACAACCCCCAAATAATACAATTAGTGCAAATACAGTGGTGGTTCAATGGGGCTTTTACCTCAGGAACACGCCCATTATTGAGCTGTGTGGAGGGTGCTATGAGGTACAACAACAATGTTGGCCTGGAGGAAAAACGGTGAGGAAAGGGAAAATGGAGAAGGAGGGAAATGGAAAAGCTGAGGGTCACGTCATCGTAAGAACCACACAAGATCCGATAGACCTGGTGAAGGTTCTTTTCCATTTGGCAGACGCCCTATCCTGATCATTAACGGCCTTGCTCAGGGGTTCACTAGTGGAGGTGGTTCAATTTGAGCCAGCGATCTTCCGGTCCAGACGTCCAACGCCTTACCACTGACCTCCCACCACCCAGTTTGAATCATATGGTAGAATTTGGGCTTTCTGAACAAACCTGTCGGCATAGTACCACTAGCTAGTCACAGCGCTTTACGAAACGTAGCACGTAACGAACAAGTAATGCCTCTAATATATGATTCTTCAGAGAGAGAGCGCGAGGACAAGTCAGATACCGACTCCACTCACCCCATATAATGCCTACCACCACCTCCTCCTCCTCCTCCTCCTCCATCCACACACACTCCGACGACGAAATTCCACGCTAAGTACATTTTTGTATTATTTTATACTGTTTATTCCTTTATAATGTATTATTGTTTTCTTAAGGGAGGGCAGCATTCAGGAATGCACTTAACTAGCGTTTTTATCTTACCGACATAATCAATAGCGAACGCCACAAACAACTTACGAACAAATTCACACGACGAACGAACTCTTAGCTACTTCGTAATGTCATTGTTTAAACCGTAACCCCGCCCCGGCCCTGGAAAAAGGGTTCTTTTCAGGGTGTTTCTGGGTCTGATCCCAGTGTATCCGATACTTGTTGTTTCATCAATAACCCGGGAATGTTTAGGCACGCCTGCGTTTTCGGAACGTTCGGAGGAGCCTTGAGGAAACGTTTATCTTGAAGCCAAATGTTTTCCGCTCTGCAAATATTGCCAAAGCGACCTCCTCGAGCGCAAATGAACTGCGACCTGTCTACAGCCATGACGCCTGTCGGGTCACCACTCAAGAGCAAACACACCATCATCCATCCATTAGTCTAGCCGAAGCCTCTTTACTCTCGCAATTCGCGAGCGCAAAAAAACCTGAGCTGGGAATCCGGGGATGTACTTCTGTCTGTAACCATATACCCCGCCATCCTGCATTCACACCCCTCCCTCTTGTCGCGATGTCTCAGGGAACAGAACTATGTGCCATAATTAGGGGTCAGGATTGTGTCAGAGGCGGCACGCCGGTGTGCAGCAGGGTCACGTTGGCGCCTCGCGCTTCCACTGTTTAAACCCGAGCTCGGGTTTCTATCAATGTCTGTGCAGAGTTCCGCATGTTCATGTTCTCCATGTGAGGTTCTGGTGTCCTTCCAAACTTCCAGTATGTGGGCTGACAATTGCCTCAAGGTATAAATATGTGTGTAGGGTGGCCGGGTCCAGCTCAGGGTCTTCTCTTTTTTCCCTCCCTTTTATATTATGAAAACTCTTAAACAAAAAAGTGTGTGTATATATATATATACACACACACACAACTTTAAAAAACAACCCGTTATAGTGAATACAAGCAATAAATAAATAAACAAATAAAAAACAAACAGATAAATAAATAAAATCAATAATTACATAATGAAATTTAAACAAGAAAGAAAGAAAGAAAGAAAGAAAGAAAGAAAGAAAGAAAGCAGCAAAAAGCAAAATGAAGAAAGGAAGGAAAGAAGAAAGGTAGGAAGCAAAGAAAGAAGGAAAGGAGCAAAGAAAGGAAGAAAGGAAAGAAAGAAAGAAAAGAAAGAAAGGAAAGAATGAAAGGAAAGAAAGGATAGAATGAATGAATGAAAGCAGCAAAAAAGGAAGAAAGGAAAGGAAGAAATAAGAAAATAGAAAGAAAGAAAGAAGAAAATTGATAGAAAGAAAGAAAGAAAGAAAGAACTAACGAACGAACCAGTGGTCCCTACGTATGCATTCAGGATTCGCTGCCAATATGGTATCAATGGTAAACAACAACAAAGATGAATAACCCCTTTTTGTATTGGAATTACAATGTAAAGGAGTAGAAGCCGTTCACCACCATGTCAGTGTAAGAAATCCGTTATACCGCGGTAACGCCGAGTCTGAAACGCTGCCTCGCACTGAAGGAGTGACGACGCGGTGCATCTGCCAATAGTGACGGATTGTAAGACTTAAAATGATCCCGGTCTCAGGTACGAGCCGAGAGCCGTACATCACGCCGTTGCTTTTTCTTCCCCCCGAAGCACACGGAGATAATTCCTCCTCACAGCAACGACCATAGCGTATAAACATTAAGGGTACTTACGAGAGATTTTCATGAGTGTTCTGTCCCGGGACGCTCCTCTACCATGATTAAACCACATTCATTCTTCCGAGGATCCCTCCTTTCATTTCTCACGTCTACTCCTGCTCGATCTCATCTGCTTCTTTTCCCCTCGCTCGGCCCCTCTGCTTTTCTTTTTCTTTCTTTCTTTTTTTTACAAAAACTCCTCTCTCCTTCCTGAAGTCATATACACGAACCCCTAGTGACTCCCCTCCCTGACTTGCTCTCAGACCCACCCCCTTTCTTTTTCCCTCCTCCCAATAAAACTGCTGCAGCTCTTTTTCCGAGCGCTCTCAACACATTTTTTTTTCTTTTTTTTTTTTTTGGCAGCACCCTCCTGACCGGGTGCCACTGGGGCAAGTCGTAACTTGGGACTTTTTTTGTGTGTGTGTGTTTAAAACGCTTCCCGTTTGTTTGATGGAACGACGTCACCGGCGGGGTCGTGTCTTTCGGCCTCGCACTGCTGACCCCTGTCGACTGCCGTTTCGTGAATGAGATGGATCGCCTGGTTACGGTAACGCCGTTAAAACCCGGATGTTTTTTTTTTTTTTTTTTGCTAGGGAGAGAGAGAGGGAAATTCTGCGAGCTGATTTCCAGCAAGAAGAGGTCAAAAAGAAAGAAGGGGAAGAACAGTAGAGAGAAAAAAATAAATAAAAATGTGGAAAACATGACCTCATGGCCAGGCAACCAGCATTCAGTGAATCAGTGCAGCAGGCTGTGGCTGCCAGTGCAGCGTGCTCACGTCGGCCCGGGTCTGTGTCAGCTCGCTGTGCCCTGCTCATACACCAGCTCCATGCCTGTGGCCTGACTGGACGCAGTGGACGTGGGCGAAAAAAACCACAACAATCCACCGATACAAGCAGGACAAAGCACAAGCGGTTTGTAAAATGCCACCGAGAATCCTGTCCCAGTCGTACAGACAGCTTTGTTGAGTACACAAACAGGCATCTTTTATTACTGTGCACTACTAGTACACAATCATTATTAAAAGGGAAAGAAATGTAGATATAATTGTAAATATAGGAAGAGCTGCGTCACAAAGCTGTTATAGAACAAATTCCTAATGAGCCTACTGAGATCATTCACACATGTTTTTTCAAATTCTATGTTGAATATGGAAACTTGCAAAATGGAGGCGCTAAAATTTTATGGACTAAAAGAAGGAAAAAAATGAGAAATTTAAAAAAAAAAAAAAACAGCATCAGTAATTAACCCCAAAAACTTACTTTTATTAGTAGAGACACAATATAGATGCATGCTGTTTTTCCACACACACTCTCGGTCAAATAAAATTACTTAAATAAATTATATAACACATGTTATATATGTTTTAAGTATACATATATGTATTAATATATGATATATATATACACACATACACATATATATATATATATATATATATATATATTATATATACATATACTGTATAGTATATATATACAAGTATGTTTTATGTGTATTAATATATATATATATATATATATATATATATATATATCTATATATATATATATATATATATATATACATATATAGGTTGATTGGCACCTTGGAAAATTCCTATAATGTAGGAATGTGTGTGTGAGTGTGTGTGTGTGTGTGTGTGTGTGTGTGTGTGTGTGTGTGTTGTGTGTGGTTGTGTGCCCTACGATGGGTTGGCATTCCATCCAGGGTGTATCCTGCCTTAATGCCCATGGACACCTGAAATAGGCACAGACTTCCCATAGATATATATATATATATATATATATATATATATATATATATATATATATATATATATATATATATATATATATATATATATATATTAAATTACAGTTACTTTACAAAAGGTTGAAGATTACAAATTCCAATGACCACGCCTAATGCCCCCAAAACCAATCCCCCCCAATCGTGTTAATGTTAATTTGCATTAACACGATTATTTATGTGTTAATTTTGACAACCCTAATATACATACATATACTTACTAATATACACATTACAATCATGTACGGAATTCTCTACTGTACGCTCTTTGCATTATTCCTGTTAATAAACTAATAAATTATTTCCAGCAGTCTTCAGGTCCGGGGAATTTACGC
>JACRUU010000026.1:15706981-15729481 GCA_030449085.1 Kryptopterus vitreolus
ACTCCCTGTATTAAGAATCGTCATGACGATACATAGCCAGGTCTCGTCATTGAGCAGGTGCGTCACCGCTATATACATTTTTTTTCTCTGAGCAAGCTATAATATGTCTAAAAAGACCTCGAAACACGGCGAGAAATCGATCAGAAGTCGGTCGCTGGTAAACATCTCCCAGCCACACTCTGTACATGAGATAAATCCTTCCAGATGCTGGCTCACGAGGCACAGCGTATTGCCGGCCATTTCAATGTATAGTGTGTCTATATATGATATTACGACGATGAGGGGGTGTAGCTCAGTGGTTTAAGGCGCTGGGCTGCTGATCGTTCGAGCCCCGGTATGGCCAAGCTGCCCTTGGGTCCTGGAGCAAGACCCTTAACCCTCTGTCCTCCAGGGGGCGCCATATCATGGCTCTAACCCTGCGCTCTGACCCCAGCTACCAACAACAAGCTGGGATATGCGAAGAAAGAATTTCACTGTGCTGTAATGTATATGTGACACATAAAGGCTATTCTTCTATTCTTCTTCTTCTTTTACCTCAGATTTGAGAAGATCTCAGTTCGAGAAAACCTCACTGGTGCGTTTTCCTCGCCAATGTCGGATGAGCAAATGTACATAAACATCCCAACGATATAGAAACGCATGTGCACGGAAAAGTCACGTAGATTGGTCGGTAGAACTTTGCTAACAAACTTGACTTCTATTCGTTTCTATTCAAACGGTCGTTTCCATAGTCACCGTGTCTAATGCTAATTATACATATTAATACACAATGATTAATGTATAATTAATACACAATGATGTTTCCATTTCATTTACAGAGGCAACATGACAGTCACCAACGGGGTTCTTTAGCCGGTTCTTCGTCATCCAGCTTCATAGCCCTTCCTGTAATAGGAATCCTCATGTATCTAGATAGCAAAGTCTACGGAATCTAATGGGCTACATATGGTGAGGTGATCTTCATCATTCATCTTTTTTATTCATTCATTCATTCATCTTCTACCACTTTATCCGAACCTCCTGCTCAGGTCGCGGGGAGCCTGTGCCTATCTCAGGAGTCTTGGGGCATCAAGGCAGGACAAACCCTGTATGGGATTCCAACCCATCGCAGGGCACAAACACACACATTCATACACTATGGACAATTTTCCAAGGTGCCAATCAACCTACTGTGCATGTTTATGGACCGGGAGGAAACCGGAGAACCCGGAGAAAAACCCCCCTGAAGCACGGGGAGAACATGCGAACACACTTGGGGGAATCGAACCCCAAAGTGTGCGATGTAGAGGTGGATCAATGCCATGCCCAACCAAATGAGACTCCAGTGTCAGTGTTTGCGGTTCCAGGATGGACAGGTTTCCGAGGTTTCTACGGAGCGTGAGTGATTCTGTTCCTAATAATAAACGTAACAGAAAAAGGATAAAAAATAGAAACTACACGCTGATAAAACATTAATAAAACATGGTGACTCTTGGCAAGTGTCTAGAAAATGGAAAATACACTATTTAAGGTTGGTATTTTGCTTCAGAGTGCATTGTTTTCCACGTTCTACCCCCTAAATTCACGAAATGCACTATACCTACACGAAATGCACAAAAGTATTGGGACGCCTGACGTTCTCCAAACACACACTACAATCCACAACATCACCCATGTGGCTGAATCGCACACAAATGTCCACAAACACACACCAAAAGGGAGCAGGACTCATCCCGAAGGCTTCAATAAGAGAAAATGGGAACTAAAGGTGGAGCAGAATGATCAGAAACCTGGTGTAGACAAACGTTATATAATCGTATATTGTAGTCTGCATTTCTAGTGTGTATCGGGGAAGTCCTGTGACTCTCGACAGCTCATGCAGTGGTGATGAATATATTCATTGTGTACATTGTGTGTAGCGCTTGTAAAGAGACTCAGACGCCCTGTAATAACGAGTACGTGTCATGCGACTTAATTCTCCCGACGGCAACGATTTGCCGCGACGGTCTTTCACAGGGCCGCGTGCTGTGTAACTACCGCTTATGTATCCTGTAATTCACTCTGCTTTATAATAAACACACAAACAAAAACATACAGGACTGTAATCACATTTTCCATCTAGATCACGGTCGGTGCTGGTGAACGCAAACCATTCCGGTGCGTCTGTTGTGTGTTAGTTATTATAATTATTATTACTATTATAGGTCTTCTGAACAACATCACACAGTGGACTATTATTGAAAACGTGTCTACATTCAGGCAGTTGTTGTTGCGTCGAGGAAGGCATGTTAGAAGCTGAACAGCTGAACGTTTGCGGTTGGTACAAAAAAAAAAAAAACACAAGGCCTGTCTTTTTTCTCTCAATCAGAGACCGGCAAGCAAACATTTTCACCAGCAGGGGGCTCCTGTCAGCCAGCAAGAGCCTAATCGAGATCGCAAAACTATGCGGGAAGCAGAAGGACGGAGGCTAAGCGGTGAAGAGAATTTGTTTTAGGAGCGATCCAAGCAGTATGACAAAGAAATGATAGAAGAAAAATAGAAAAAAAATGTTTTAGCACACTGGACCTTGATTCTGATTGGTCAGTAGGAGATTACTTAGAAATAGCGTTTAAAAAGTACAATGGACGAGATTTTTCTACGAAGGGAAATTGACTTCGCATTTATTTATTTTGACTTCGCAGCAATTGTTATAGTCCAAATTCCATACAATAATAATTTCATAGAATAAACAGACTCCGTATGGTTCATCATTTGGCAGACGTCCTTATCCAGAGTGACTTACAACAAAGCAATTAAGGGTTAAGGGCCTTGCTCAAGGGCCCACAGCTTGGTGTTGCTGGGATCTAAACCATCCGGCCCAGAAAATGTATTTAAATGTATACATTAATATAAAAAGGTAATTATGTGAGGAATAAAACACGTCTCAATGTACCATAACTGGAAAATGAAAATTGAAAAACTTGAATACAGATGACAGGGGGAGTGGGGGGGGGACTCATTTATTGTTTATCTATCTAACTCTCGATCTATCTATATATCTATCTATTTATCTAGCTATCTATCTATCTATCTATCTATCTATCTATCTATCTATCTATCTATCTATCTACCTACCTATTAGCTATCTATCTATCTATCTATCTATCTATCTATATCTATCTATCTATCTATCTATATACCTACCTACCTATCTATCTGTCTGTCTGTTTATCTGTCTGTCTGTCTGGATATTTCCAACTAAAACATTTCCAAACGTGTATAACTTTACAGTGAACCTTACAACAGTAACTCTTGTTTGCTGTTAGAATTTCAAAATCTTGCATCACTTGAATTAAGTTTATATTAATTACATTTTTAAGCACAGACACAACAAAGCCAGACTTCATAACAAAAAAATATTTAATAATAATAATAATAGCCTTTATGTGTCACATATACATTACAGCACAGTGAAATTATTTTTCTTCGCATATCCCAGCTTGTTGTTTTGTAGCCGGGGTCAGAGCGCAGGGTCAGCCATGAAACGGCGCCCTTGGAGCACAGAGGGTTAAGGGTCTTGCTCAAGGACCCAAGGGCAGCAGCTTGGCCATACCGGGGCTCAAACCCGGATCTTCCGATCAGCAGCCCAGCGCCTTAGACCACTGAGCTACACCCCTCCTGTTTTAGAAATCAAATCTTTTCATAGCCATGATGGGACGCACTGGCAAGTAGGAGACGGGAATCGAACCCATAACCCTGGAGGCAATTGTTCAGATGTAACCCTATTTGAAAACTTTAACATTTTTTATAAGTAACTGTAATTTAATTTTTTACAGGTTTTTTTTCTCAGTAACTGTAAAGAATAACTGTTGTACACTATATAGATATATATATATATATATATATATATATATATCTATATATATATATATATATATATATATATATATTCATTCATTCATTCATCTTCTACCGTTCTACAATCTACCGCTATATCCGATCTTCCCTCGGGTCAACGGGGAGCCTGTGCCTATCTCTGGTGTCTATGGGCATTAAGGCAGGACACACCCTGGATGGAATGCCAACCCCATCGCAGGGCACATATATATATATATATATATATATATATATATATATATATATATATATATATATATATATATATATATATATATATATAAAACAATGACCACTTTTCAATACAGTTGAACCCCTTATGGATTATCATATCATTATTGCAAAGGGCAAATCATTAAGTGCAAAGATGTGCAGATTTTTCTAGACAAGCACATGAAATCAACCCTTAAGTCTCCACAAGAGGAGTCGTCTAGCCATCTAGTAGTCTCTCTGCCTCTTGCCTGGACTTGAGTTCGGCATTTCACCGCTAATCTGATCAAAATCCTTCCAGGAGTGTCATTCAAGGCAGTACCACATACGCAGTCATACAAACGATTTCACAAAATATGGTCTCTAGCCCCTCTATCATGTACAGTACTGTTTTAGGCAGGTGTGCAAAAATGCTTTAAACAAAGAATTCTTTCAGAAATATAAATAATGTCAATTTACAAAATACAAATAAAATTAAAAAAATCTAAATTAAATCAATATTTGTTGTGAATAACGTTTAGAAGAAGTAGAAGTAGTGGAAGTGATGAGCACGACCCCCACAGAGCCCTGATCTCTACATCATGGAGTGTGTGTGGGATTTACATGAAGAGACAGAAGGATGTGAGAACGTCTCCATCCACAGAAGATCTGTGTTTACTTCTCCAACCTCTCGGTTCTCCACATGAAGATGGAACAAACAACCAGCCGAGTTCCTTCATAAACACTGTGTGTAAGTGTACCTAGAAGTGTTACTGCTGTTTTGAAGTTAAAGTGTGTTCACAACAAATATTGCTTTCATTTCTCTTTTCTTCTTTCACTGCATTTCCTTCATTGATGAAAGTAAATAAATAACACTTCCATTTTTGAAAGCATTCTTTGTTTACACCAATTTTCACACCTGCCTAAAAATTTCGCACAGTAATGTACGTTTACACCACAGGCTAGATAACTGCATTGTGGACGACCCCACACACCCCTCACACACACTCTTCACACTACTACCATCAGGAAAGTGTTACACAATGACTTCACACAATGTTACAACAATGTTGAATTGCACACTTAAACCTTGATACTAAATTCAACTCGTACACATCCACATGTCCAGCACCCCGTATTAGCTCTAATCACGTTTACTATTACACGTTCCCTGAGGTTAGATTTAGTGCTGAATTGAAACTTATAAACATATATAATTGAGACTTTTCTGTTTATTGGGGTTCATCACTGGTTTGTGAGGCGACACAGGCTCTGTTAATCACTGACTCAGTGTGTTACACTAAAACCATTTCACACAGTCCTGACACATGTTAATGATTATCAGTGTGAGAACAGGTGTGCACTTCCCCAACCCAACGCTGTATATATATATATATATATATATATATATATATATATATATATATATATATATATATATATATATACACACATAGACCACAAACTTTCACAGATACGAACAAACCTGTTCACGAAGTAAAATGTGTTGCTAGCTTGTCAAGGAGTGCAACGAACACAGAGCGTACTGCACCCTTGTAAGCCCCCCCCCCACACCTCCTCCTCCGCGCATCATCCACACATGTATTAACCACCACATTCCATGGTAAGTACAATAGTTACTGTATTATTACTGTATTTTATTGATTTTAAATGTGTTATTGTTTTTTCTAAATGCTCTTAAGTGCAGCAATCAGGAATGCAGTAAACTTCCTTTTTGATAGCTTATATTTTGCCAACATAGTTAGGAGCCATGCGCAGTCAATAGCGAATGCCACAAATAGTGTATGTATATATATATGTAAATATTTTCATCAGTGTCCTTCATAAAAGTGTGATTGACAGTTTAATGGCCTTGGATGTAATGGGATCGTGTGGTTTTAACAAAAACGTGACCAAAAAACACGCTCCGGTTCACATCTGGGGAAGCCTGTGTGATACACTTTGTGTGAGGCTCCGAGGAGAATTTCTTTTGTGCATTCCTTCCAAATAAGTCTTTTGTCATAGAGGCATTTTCTTCCAAGCCCAGAGAGTTGAAAGAATTGTAAAAAGGTGCCAAATATGCATATGTGTGTGTGTGTGTGTGTGTGTGTGTGGTGCACTAAACATCTGTTTTATTATTTTAAAGGAAATAATATTGTGTTCGTCCATGCGTGTTAGTAAATGATCTCCAATCAGACTTTAATCATGAGTAACAATCGATTTGATCCCATTTTCCAAAGGGTGCCAATAATTATTGATCTGGAAATCTAAGCAAAAGACTGACAGGTAGTAAATGGCTTTGGGGATCTTGAAGCGATTTCGGAATCGCGCGTTCATCTGGGAAATAAACGTCGCTCGGAATCTTCGGGTCAGTTCTCCGGGTTGCGTAACGGCCTACGATGCGTTATAAAGACTTTTCCTGGACAATTTCTCCGAACTTATTTCACCCTGCACTGAATCACGTGTCCTATGAACCTCAACCATCACAAGGAAGGAATCCTTCAAGACTCGCTTCTGTCCTGGCGTTAAGCTGGTGTTACAAACTTCCATCTTGTGTCCGAACACGAGTCAATATCCGCTTAAATATCAGTTTAAAAAGACTTCTGTTCACGCATCAACTCAAGCGTTTTACTCAAGTAAACGTGTAAAAGGTTTTAAAAATGACTTAAAGTATAATAGGGAAAGTAATGTAAGGGAAAAAAGCCATTAAAATACAAAAGCTTAGGCCGTGCTAATCTCTAATGCTAATCGCTAATGCTAACCGCTAACGTCTACAGAACTCCCCAGTTTGATAAACGAGTGGAGAAATAATCACTTTTATAAGAAATAATCATTTTTTTTGTTTAATGACTACAACACTGGTTTATGTCCTCGCTGGAGTGTTAGGTGATTCGTTGATGGTAAGTCGTTGATGGAATGATATTTGTTTACAACCACAATCACATTCACTCTATCCGGATGGAGATGTTTATCTCTATAGGGTTTTTTTTTTCTTTTTGGAATGATGAATGAAAACGAGATAATTGCATGAAGATATAAGGAGGAGTAGTAAATAGGAGATAGAAAATACTCTAGTATCTTAGAAATAGAAGATACTCTAGTAAAATATAGATACCGAAATATTTCTCGTAAGTAACGTAACAAAGTATTCTTACACCTCCAGCTAATGACCTACTTCCAGCAGTACCAAAACCAGCAAAAACCTTCCTTTTATATATATATATATATATATATATATATATATATATATATATATATATATATATATATTATTTGTTATATATTATATGTATATAATGATAATTTTCCTCGTCTGGTATTTATTGATAAGAGGTCTTTAGTAAGTCACTGTACTAAAGGTAGAGGTGCCAAATAAAAACATCCATTTTATTATATTGTTAGTAAAATATAGATTAATATTATGATCACAAAGGGTCTTGCTCAAGGGCCCCAAGTGTGGCATCTTGATGGTAGCAGGAAGGCTTATCCAATCTGTGACTCAAAAGCAGTAACCTAATCCAAACACTAAACACTACGGTTCGGATTAGGTTATGGTTTTTTGAGTCACGGATTGGATAAGCCTTACGATTAGTAAACAAAAATGTGGAGGAGACAAAAATATATTTATTACCGGGAATGACGCTTTTTAAATTCTTCTGCTTCTCTGCTAGCCACGGTCGTTAACTCGTTATTGCTTACACATAATAAGTACGTAATGTTATAATATAATAAGAAAAATATGTATATACATAATGTTTATTCATACGTAATTTTTATTTTGGCTTTTTTTTTTGTCAGTGAACCTTCTATACAAGGGGCACGGTGGCGTAGTGGTTAGCACGTTTGCCTCATACCGCCAGGGATCCGGGTTATTCCTGTCTCGGTCATGTTTGTGTAGTTTTGCATGTTCTCCCTTGCCTCAGGGTTTTTTTTTTCTCCGGGTTCTCCGGTTTCCTCCCCCGGTCCAAAAACATGCATGATAGGTTATTGGCACTTGGAAAATTGTCCCTAGTGTATGAATGTGTGTGTGAATGTGTGTGTGTGCCCTTGGGTTGGCATTCCATAGGGTGTTCCTGCCTTTGCCCATAGACGCCTGAGATAGGCACAGGCTCCCCGTGACCCGATAAAGGGAAGATCGGATAAAGCGGTAGAAGATTGAATGAATGAATGAATGAACCTTCTAGTACTTTTCCAAACAAACAATGAAACAATCCCCTATATATATATATTATATATATATATATCTATATATATATATATATATATATATATAAATATATAAAAATTGTTATTTATTTTATTTATTTTCTACCGCTCTCTCAAAGTATACAAAGTATATGAATAAAATTATTAATTTATTTTCCCTTTAAACCAGTGGTCCCCAGTGCAACACAAAACAGCGGCACAGAAAGAATACATAATTTACATTCTTTCCATTTATTTATTTTATTCATTTTATTTATTTATTACATTTTAATTTACAGAAACGATAATGCATTATCAATTAGATCCTATAAAATAATCTAAAATGATATCATATAATACACTACAATAAAATATAACATGATATAGCGATTTTCCGCTGCACTGTTATCGGAAATGCTACGGCGCTAACCTGCAGGCTAATTGTGTAAATCTAAACGACACTATTTTTAAGTGGATTTTTTGTGGTCGTATTTGCATAGAACGTTTCTCAGACTCATTCATTCACTCATTCATCGTCTACCGCTTTATCCGATCTTCCCTCGGGTCACGGGGAGCCTGTGCCTATCTCAGGGCGTCTATGGGCATTAAGGCAGGATACACCCTGGATGGAATGCCACAACCATCGCAGGGCACACACACACATTCACACACACACATTGGAAAATTGTTCCTCAGACTCGTCGGCCTTAAACGCTTGAAATCGATGGCCAATTTTAGACCCTGGCTTCAAAAAACGAATTTCCATGGCGGGCGAAATTGCAGGCTGAATATAGCAGTGTGTGTGTGTGTGTGTGTGTGTGTGTGTGTGTGTGTGTGCAAGCAAATGCGAGCGGGCGAGTGAATGGAGAAAGCGTTCAGGAATTGGGTAGAGGGCTCGGCGCAAATCTTCAGCAGGAAATTTCCTCGACGTGAAGTCATGAATAGCTCATTGATCGCGCACTGAGCGTCCAGTGTGTGCGACGGCGAGCGCACTATACTATCACACTTGTTTGTCTGGCTTGTGTACTTTATTGTGCTTTACACGCTTCGGGGTGCGTTCGACACAAATCCCTCTCTCTCTCTTTTTTCCCCACTCTTTCTTTCTGTGTGTGTGTGTGTGTGTATGAGTGATTAGCAGTAACAGATGTGTAGATCCTCGGTTATCCTGTCTGTCTGGCAAACAGATGGCCTGCATACTGAACCCGTGGGGAAAGAGATGCCAGAGCGTGGAAGTAATGCAGCACTTGCTGCCTTCTGAGTAATGCGGGGAAAGGAATTTCGTGAAATCGCACCACTAACCCCTACATGGATTAAACATTTTCAGGCCTGGGCTGCTTACGTAGTAGTGATGGGCGATTGGTGAACGATTCGTTCTTTTTGACTCGTTTTGAACAACCAGTAGTCTCAGAGAGTGATTCTTTCATCCATAGTTTATATACAGGAAATCAGAAATGAGTCATTAACTCACGAATGGTTCGTTCATTTGTCATGTGACTCCCATAGACGCTATGCAGTGCGGTACACGGGAAACAGAAGTGAGCGGTTCTGCTCAGGAGTCTCATAATCTGAGTCGTTCGTTGTTTTTTTTTACCCATAGAGCTACGCAGTGCATCTGAGTCCTTTGTTCTTTTGTCACGTGACTCCCATAGACGCTGTGCAGTGCATGTGAGTCATTCTTTCTTTCGTCACGTCACTCCCATAGACACTATGCAGTGCAGCTAAGTCCTTCGTTCTTTCGTCACGTGACTCCCACAGACGCTACGCAGTGCATTGGAGTCCTTCGTTCTTTTGTCAAATGACTCCCGTTTTTGTCACATGACACACGACTTTTGTCTTTCATTCTTTTGCCACGTCACTCCCATGGACACTATGTAGTGCAGCTGAGTCCTTTGTTTTTTTGTCACATGACTCCCATAGACACTATGCAGTGCGTCTGAGTCATTTGTTCCTTCGTCATGTGACTCCCACAGATGCTGTGCAGTGCATCTGAGTCGTTCATTCTTCTGTGACGTGACTCCCATAGACGCTATGCAGTGCATGTGAGTCCGTTGCTTTTTAGTCACATGACTCCCATAGACACTATGCAGTGCAGCTGAGTCATTCGTTCTTCGTCATGTGGCTCCCACAGACGCTGTGCAGTGCATTTGAGTCCTTCATTCTTTCATCACATGACTCCCATAGACACTATGCAGTGCGTCTGAGTCATTTGTTCCTTCGTCATGTGACTCCCACAGATGCTGTGCAGTGCATCTGAGTCGTTCATTCTTCTGTGACGTGACTCCCATAGACGCTATGCAGTGCATGTGAGTCAGTTGTTCTTTTGTCACATGACTCCCATAGACACTATGCAGTGCAGCTGAGTCATTCGTTCTTCGTCACGTGGCTCCCACAGACGCTGTGCAGTGCATTTGAGTCCTTCATTCTTTCATCACGTGACTCCCATAGACACTATGCAGTGCATCTGAGTCCTTCGTTCTCTCGTCACGTGACTCCCACAGATGCTATGCAGTGCATCTGAGTCGTTCATTATTTTGATTCGTTCGCTATGGGAATCATGTGAAAAATGAATGAACGACTCCGAATAAGAGACTCATGAGCCTCATAGGAACTCAATTTTGTTTCCTGTGTAATGAACTAAATGAAAAGATTAGTTCTTTTTGATCAACGAGATTCAAATGAACCGAATCAAAAAAATCGTTATTACGTAGCAGAAACGGATTGCTACAAGTGCGGAAAAATGGAAGGGTTGGACAAAAATGAGCGGTAGAAAATGAGCCGTCGTGTTTTCGTACGGAACGCAATGCCGGGCTGAGCATGTGTGTGTACGTGTGGCAGCTCAGATTCAGGCACGGCTGAGCGACTCTGAGTGGAGACGTGCGCTCTCTCTCTCTCTCTCCCTCTCTCTTTCTTTCTCTGCTCTCTCTGTCAACACGCCCCACAGCATGGAATGCAGGAACGTGTGATCAGGGTCACAGCACTGACCTTTCCACTTTCTCCTTCTCCGGCGCAACACTGAACCCTCACACCCTGAGTCATGTGCCGATAGAGATGATTTACAGACGCTTAAACAGATATACACATACATGTGGAATGAGACAAAGACGCAGATAAAGACGGGGACAAATATGGGGACAGAGACGGGACAAAGATGGGACAATGGCAGGAACAAAGGCGTGAACAAAGATTCAATTCAATTCAGTTTTATTTATAAAGCGCTTTTTACAATGTGTCATCGTCTCAAAGCAGCTTTACAAGATACTCATGTGTGAAAAGTGAAAATCAGTTTTGCCCTAATTGTTTCTTGTTGAGCCGAAGCGACGGTGGCGAGGAAAAACTCCCTGGGAACAGGAAGAAACCTTGAGAGGAACCAGACTCAACAGAGAACCCATCCTCATTTGGGTTGTTAGTGTTGTGTGTGTGGTTGAGGATGTTTAGTGTGGAGTACAAAGATGGGCAAACAGACGGGACAAATATGGGGGCAAAGACGGGGACACAGACTAAGACAAATATGTGGACTAAGACTGGGACAACAACAGGGACAAAGACAGGACAAATATGTGGACAAAGACTGGGACAACAACTGGGACAAAGACAGGACAAATATGTGGACAAAGACTGGGACAAGTATGGGGAGAAGGACTAGGACAAAGACAGGGACAAAGATGTGGACAAAGACACTGACAAAGATGCGGACAAAGACGCTGACAAAGACAGGGACAAAGATGAGGACAAAGATGCTGACAAAGGCAGGGACAAAGACACTGAAAAAGACAGGGACAACAGTGTGGGACAAAGATGCGGACAAAGACAGGGACAAAGACACTGAAAAAGACAGGGACAACAATGTGGACAAAGACAGGGACAAAGATGCGGACAAAGACTAGGACAAAGACAGGGACAAAGATGCGGACAAAGACACTGACAAAGACAGGGACAACAATGAGGACAAAGACAGGGACAAAGACTAGGACAAAGATGCGGACAAAGACTAGGACAAAGATGCGGACAAAGACAGGGACAAAGATGAGGACAAAGACGCTGACAAAGATAAGGACAAAGATGGACAAAGACTTCCCTGTAGCAAGGTGTAATCCAGATTTATTGCAATTCAGTGCTGAGGATGAGGATGGGGATGGGATTGGACTTGTCCAGGCTTTTTCCTCATGTCACGTCAGGGAGTTTTTCTATGATGGCTCACTCATTAGGGATCAACTTAGAATTATAGGCACTACTGCATTATACATCTCTGTTACGCTGCTTCGAGACAACATCCATTGTTAAAAGCAATAATAAATAAAAACAAATTGATCGAATCGTCTATTAAAGCAGCCCTGAGAAACAATATCTAATTAATTGGATCGGATCAAAAGGTCAAATCCTATCCCCCCTAAATTACAACAGATGGGCCCCTGAGCAAGGCCCTTAGTCATCATAAATGAGATATCTGTATGTCCATATGAGGAAACTAATCTGTTCGTTTAGATTAAGGTTTACCTGCTATTTACCATTGATGGGCCCTTGAGCAAGGCCCTTAGTCCTCAACTCAAGTCCATATGAGGAAATGATTCTGCTGAAATGCTATGAATTTGAATGTATGTGGTTTAGATTAGGGAAGTGGAAGCTCTGATGTTCACTTCAAAGCTTCTACTGTTGGGCCCTTGAGCAAGGCCCTTATTCATTAAAAAAAACTTCTGTATTAATTATATCATTATATACCTATGGGTATGAGAATGAGAAGTGGCCAGAAAGGTCTTTGTCCAGGTTTCATTTCATTCACGTTATATATATATATATATATATATATATATATATATCGATATATATATATATATATATATATATATATATATATATATATATATATACTGTATAGATTGTATAGTTTTTTAAAATATTCTGTGAAAATATCCATAGACTGTTCAACAAGCTCAAACTTTGCCATGAGAAGAATGTCATGGCAAAATGTAAGAAGGAGAATCTCTTCTCAAGGAAGTCCAAAGGTCCGTTTTTGTGTGATGATTGGCGTCAGAAAAGCAGCCGCTCTTATCTCTCCGCAAGTCCGATCTAAATTCCTTGAAATCATTCCTCGAACCAGACATGTGAACCCCTTAACTACAAGACTGCACATGTCATTCTGGGTCCTATCAGAGATCATCAAGATCACCACAAAGTGTGTGTGTGTGTGTGTGTGAGAGACCCACATGCCTGGGCCTGGGCCTTGAGATTCCATACGACGCCTCCGAGTGAACAATATAACAGATAATGCACGTGTGTCGGATTACAAAACACTTCCCCAAGGTCAGTTTGTACATGAAATTAACATCATGACTAGAAAGTGTGTGTTTCAGGAAAAATGAGGGTGGGAGAAGATCCCCGGACCCTACCCTACCCTCCTCCACCCAGGTGAGCATCCAATGCGGATTAAGACCAAAAAAAACAGCCACCAGGCAGACCGGAGAGGTCAAGCAGTGTTTGCTCAGGTCCTCCATCCATTATTATTATTATTATTATTATTATTATTATTATTATTATCCTGCCTGAGGTGCTGCCATTCTAAGATTACTTCATGACCAGTTCAATCGTTACAACTGACACGAGAATGTCAGGAATGAGCCCTTTCAAAACCCTTCCAAAGTCAAATCACTTGCCACATAGTGCCGAGTAAACACGCTCCCATGCAAACACGGACTTTGACCCGTACGCCAGCTCCACCTGGACCCAATTTACCTGCACCTATCCTTTTGAGCAGCTGTTGGCGTGCGATGATACGACCCAGTCTGTACCCGGAGCGTCGCCGGTGGTGGTCCATCCTCAGGTAGATGTCCTGCGTCTCCGGGGTCATGCTGCCCAAACACTCGTTGCTCTCGGCTTCGGGAAGCTCCCGGAACATGGTTACGACCGTCCTGAGTCCTGGACCGGCTTTGCAATGCAAACAAAAACACTGCGTCGCACGAGTGTGTCCGCCCGAACGTCTTGCACGTGTGAGGTGTGGGGCCGGGGAAAAAAAAAAAGTCTCGACAGGATCCGGGAGGAGCGCCAGGAACGCCTCCTCTTTTACAGGCACGTGACTAGACGGGAGCCAACGAGGAGGTGGGATGCAGGGGCCGTCCCTCCAGGGCGAGCTGAATCCGAGGTCTGTGCGAGCACGGCGGGTCGAGGGAGGGAAATATAAATACCAGAGGAATGCTTGTGAGCTGACAGTGTGGAGAAAACGGGTGGAGGGAGGGAGGGAGAGAGGGGAGGAGGGTGGATGGGACATGGGAGGGTCAAGAAAAACAGCACGAGCCGAGACGCCACCCGGGTCTAAACGAACAAACCTGCCGATGTGAAGCCCCACACGGGTGCCAAGTTTTCTCAGGAGGAGTGCGTACACTAACAACAGTGAGCTACAGAAGCTGAACTGTGATTTCTAACAAGGATGACTAACAAGTAAACCGAGTCAACCCCTACACCACGCCCACACACACACACACACACACACACACACACACACACGCCCGCACCTAGAGACGGCAGAGCAGGTTTTCACCTTTGTGAAACATCTAATTGTGCTTTCACGCATTAGAATAGACCAAAGAGGAAAACCCCTGCAGTGAGGACTCCAAAACAAAGGCGTGCATTAAAGCAGTAAGAAAAGAAAAGACACCGAAACCCAATAACAAGAAATGAAAGCTCCACTAATTATAATGCGTCCACAATTTAAGACAAAAAAAATTAAACTTTCCGAAGAAAGTCTCTAAAAAGTGTTTTTCATTTTAAAAAATGGTCAAAAATTCAATTAACCTAAAAGAAATGAAAAAAAGAATTATGTGTAAAATAATGTATATAAAGTAATTATAACTCTTATAACTACCATTTAAGATGCTCCTTAATCACAAAAAAAGCATTCTAAAATTTACACAGTAAATATATATAAACATACAAAAAAAAACGCTAGTCTAATGTCACCATTCAAAGTCATTTGATTCAAAATAACTGAAACTGTATTTCATTGGCTCGTACCCGAGACAATGTCACACGTGCCGTGACAAGAAAATCCAATCTAATCAAATCTCAAACATTCAGTGGAAAGCCTTCCCAGAAGAGTGTAACGTGTGAAATGGGACAAAGACGGGGATAAAGACGGGGACAGAGAAGGGACAAAGATGGGGACAAATATGGGAACAGAGACAGGACAAAGATGGGACAATGACAGGGACAGAGATGGGACAAAGCTGGGATAATGACAGGGACAAAGACGGGGACAGAGACGGAACAAAGATGGGGACCAATATGGGGACAGAGACAGGACAAAGACAGTGACAGAGACGGGACATAGATGGGACAATGACAGGGATGGGGACAGAGATGGGACAAAGATGGGATAATGACAGGGACAAAGACGGGGACAGAGACGGAACAAAGATGGGGACCAATATGGGGACAAAGACAGGGACAGAGACGGGACAATGACATGGACGGGGACAGAGATGGGACAAAAATGGGATAATGACAGGGACAAAGACGGGGACAGAGACAGGACAAAGATGGGTACAGAGATGTGACAAAAACAGGGACAAAGATGGGGAAGAGTGGAACATGCTGCAATAATAAAGTAGGAATCGATCTAAATATATACATAATGGCTCCTTTTGAAATAATCAAAGTATATATATATATATATATATATATATATATATATATATATATATATCTATATGTGTGTGTGTGTGTGTGTGTGTGTGTGTGTGTGTGTGTGTGTGTGTGTATATATATATATATATATATATATATATATATATATATATATATACACACATATATACATACACAGACACACATACAGAGAAAAAACCAGTGTATGAATCTATATATACATGAAATAAAGTCCAAACTGGCAAAGCACCAAGTTAAACACATTCCCGTCTCTCATTCCCTGACTGGCACATACCGCTCACAGTGGACCGAGACAAAGAGCGCGATTCAGGGTGGTGTGTCGAGCGGCGTTCTATACCTGACCCGGTCCCTGTTCCTACCCGCCTGCACGTGCGCCCTGGCACTGAGCTGTGGGCGAGGGCCATGTTTTTCCTCTCAGACAGTTACGAAGTGTTTGCGTACACACGCGCTCTCTCTCCGAAATGCATCGCTCATGATTTCATTTGCTGGCTTTAAGCTCGAGCAGACAAACAAGGTACATTCTGTGCTCGCGCTGTTCACTGGAGCAGGTAGACACGGACCGCTGATGCGGAGTGACACACTGTCTGACTTTACATTTCCATGTATCCTGAACTTTTATACTACACTCGAAAGATCATGTTTAATATCACAATATGTATATTCTGGTGTAAATGTTTAATATCAGCATATATAATATATAAATAACATATTATATATATATATAGCTATATATATATATATATATATATATATATATATATATATATATATATATATGCTGTGTATACTGTAGGAATACAATTTCCCTTTGGATCGTAGTTGCCTGATAACGCTCCTGGGCACAAAATGCGCTCTATACCTTTATTCTTCACCATCTAGCGTAGAAAAACACAATAAAAACACCCCGCCCTCACCCTCGCCGAACACGCAAACACAACGCGGACGACAACGCAAACACTGATCCAGAAACAGCTTTATCCCTACAGCTGTGTCCTTACTGAACTCTGCTTCCAGCTGATCACACACACACACACACACACACACACAGTGATGACACGCTATCAGTGTATAGAACTTCTTTCTTTGTATATAATCCTTCTGTGTATATATAATTATCAATATATACTATATATCATGCATATGTTCATTGTTCATTCAGTCACTATATTACCTCGCCTTATATACCTTTACACTGTTTATATATGCAAATTAACATAATGCTTAGCACTGCTTAGCACTGCTCATGTACTCTCACTATCTTTTTTACTGTTTATATATTCAATTTACCATATATTTCCTTATATTGTGTATATGCAAATTATTTATTGTTATATACTGATATATCCGATCTTCCCTCGGGTCACGGGCAGTCTGCGCCTATCTCAGGTGTCTATGGGCATTAAGGCAGGATACACCCTGGATGGAATGCCAGCCCATCGCAGGACACACACACACACACACACATTCATACACTATGGACAATTTTCCAAGGTGCCAATCAACATACCGTGCATGTTTTTGGACCGGGAGGAAACCGGAGAACCCAGAAAAAAAAAACCCTGAGGTACGGGGAGAACATGCAAACTCCACACACACATGGCCGAGACGGGAATCGAACCCGGACCCTGGAGGTGTGAGGCGAACGTGTTAACCACTAAGCCCCCGTGCCCCTTTACTCCCTAATTATACTCCCTAATTATTGCACAGTGAAATGCACTTCTGGTTGGATGCCAACTGTATTTTGTTGCCTCGCACCCACATGTGCAGTTTTGAGTCCCGGTATTGTTAGGCTGCCACCCTTGAGCATGACATTTATCCCTCTGTACTCCAGGGGGCGCTGTATCATGGATGACCCTGTGCTCTGACCTCAAATAAGCTGGGGTGTGCGAATTCACTGTGCTGCAATGCATATGTGATAAATAAAGGCTATTATTATTATTATTATTATTATTATTATTATGCTATTATTATTAAAGGCACCACTCTAAAAACATAAACGCCATAAACTACGTCTCTGATTTAAACACGTTTCCTGTCCTGATTAAATCGCTCACGCCGGCTCGCTCCCCCATAATCCTCTCTGTCAATGTCATCCTGAGCGCTTTAGACAAATGAACCCACTGAGTGATTACCAAGAGTGCTGGCTGAGTGAAAAAAGGGAGGAAAAAAAAATATGGATCAGAAAACTCTCCAAGAGCGCATAATCGCGAGCGCTATGCCAGCGTCCCACAACACGGCCATGAATTTAACCAGTGTGAGTGCAGGCCCCGGGGCCCCGTGCCAAGGCTCTCCTCATTTATTTACAGCAGCCAATGACAAATAGCTGACAGCTCTATGAATTAATGTATGCAAACACTGAGGAGAGAGAGAGAGAGAGAGAGAGAGAGGGGCCACCTCCTGCCTGCCAAAGAATCCACATTCCACATCTCTCTCTCTCTCTCTCTCTCTCTCTCTCTCTCTCTGTAAGTCTCTCTCTCTCTCTCTCTCTTGAAGTCTCTCTGAACACCAGGGATTTAACATCATATGAATACATCACTTTTTTTTAAAGCTTACCATGAAAGATGAGAGCGTGTAGCAGAACCGGGCTGGTGAGAAAAAGCTCATGACTTCATGGCACGTTACATTTAAAGCATTTGACAGACACAAACAGGGTTAAGGGCCTTGCCCAAGGGCCCATTAGTGGCAGCTTGTTTGTAGTGGGATTTGAACCTGCCATCTTCCAGTGCAGAGACCGACACCGTAACCACTGAGCTAGTTTGAAAAAACAGTCGGTATAATTAGTAAAAAAGTTTCAAAAAATAATATTAAAGGTACTGACACCACATCAAGAAAATCAAGTTTTATTTATTTAACATGACTTTTAGGGGGCACGGTGGCGTAGTGGTTAGCACGTTCGCCTCACACCTCCAGGGTCCGGGTTCGATTCCCGTTCTCGGCCATGTGAGTGTGGAGTTTGCATGTTCTCCCCGTGCCTCAGGGGGTTTTTCTCCGGGTTCTCCGGTTTCCTCCCGGTCCAAAAACATGCACGGTAGGTTGATTGGCACCTTGGAAAATTGTCCCTAGTGTGTGAATGTATGTGTGAATGTGAGTGTGTGTGATGGGTTGGCATCCCATCCAGTGTGTATCCTGCCTTAATGCCCATAGACGCCTGTGATGAAGATCTGAGGGAAGATCGGATAACGAGGTAGAAGATGAATGAATGAATGAACATGACTTTTAACGACTTTTTACCAATCGTCAAAAGTATTTGTATTATTTGTATTTGTATTAAAAGTATAGTGTTATTATTAGTATTATATTATTATTATTATTATATTGTCAGGAGCACGGTGGCTTAGTGGTTAGCACGTTCGCCTCACACCTCCAGGGTCCGGGTTCGATTCCCGTCTCGGTCATGTGTGTGTGGAGGTTGCATGTTCTCCCCGTGCCTCAGGGGTTTGTTCTCCGGGTTCTCCGGTTTCCTCCCCCGGTCCAAAAAACATGCACGGTAGGTTGATTGGCACCTTGGAAAATTGTCCCTAGTGTATGAATGTGTGTGTGTGTGTGTGTGTGTGTGCCCTGCGATGGGTTGGCATTCCATCCAGGGTGTATCCTGCCTTAATGCCCATAGACGCCTGAGATAGAGGCACAGACTCCCCGTGACCCGAGGGAAGATCGGATAAAGCGGTAGAAGATGAATGAATGAATGAATGAATGAATGAATGAATATTATAGAGTCACTGACAGCTACTATGTCCGAGTCAACAGTTACGTTCTGAAGGTGTGCAAACTTTACGGTAACGCTTTGGATACATCGGGTAGAGTACCGTAAAACTCTACGGTACATGTTTATATTATTATTATTATTATTATTATTATTATTTATATACTGAACTCTTTTTAGAAAACTGCTCCGACTCAAACTTAACTGGAGGCGCTGCTCAACAGAGGCAGCGAGGAAAAAAAAAAAAAAAGAGGTATAATGTTTGTCTGGGAAGCGTCTCGCATGGAGGCTCGGTGCCAGCTATAGCCAGCAGGTGTGTTACATTTTGCTGCTCTGACTCGAAGCAGCCTCGCAAAATATTTGCACAGCTATCTCCAGTTGTGATCGAAGCTTCAGCTGTCAAAAGAAATCTTGTTTATCTTTCCAAAACGACAATTCCTTGTCTTAGCTATATCTGGTCAAAACAAACAAATCAATCAATAAAGCAATAAAACGTCTTTGAATAAAGATCGCGTGTCCTTCAAAGGTAATGCATCGTCTCCTTAGGCTCTCCAAAATAGTCGCTTCACCTTTGGCTGTGCTGCGCCGACTATTTTAACCCTTTTAACCGTCCTATTTATACTGATAGTGTTGTTGGCAGACAATGTGAAGGATGCCGTGCTCACAGCGCGGCCAAAATAGTCTTCAGCGCTGATGTGCTTGAAAAGCTCAGGTATAAATATACTAATATCACCAAGGACTGTGATATCACCAAGGACACCAAGGATAGGACTACACAGACAAAGGTTAATGTGGACACCTGACATCGTCCACATTTAGTCCCTGCTTGCTTTTTAGAGTGACCTCCGGTCTACTGGGAAGATGTTCCATTGGGGGTTAGTGTGAGATTCGATCAGACATGTGTTTTGATTAGAGCTGGGAGATTTATGTCGATGTTGAAAAAACGATGTGTTTGGCACAGCGGGCTTCCGTAGTTCTCCGCCTCCCGATGGAGGCGCTCTGACGAATCCAAAGAGCTCGTTTCCGAAAGGGGCGGGGTTTCATCAGTCGTATGGAATTGATAAAGCCCCGCTGTAACATTAGTCTGTGGCAACTAAAAGAAGCAGCATGACTAATTTATTCCAGCACCTCAAACACACGACCATGTTGTTGAATGGGTGTGTGTGTGTGTGTGAGAGAGACGCTGCGGGATAAACATGTCAGCGGACACCCCAAAACACACACTGCAAACAGGTACAAAATAGGGGACACGTTTTCCCCCGACGTATCCAAAATCAAAAAGTGAATTTTTGCACAGCAGCACACGCTGACGAATCCAAAGCGCTCGTTTCTAAGAGGGGGCGTGGTTTCATCAGACGCATGAAAACTTCAGACGTTCAATAAAGTGTGTGGTGACTAAAAGTACTAAGTAAAGGTACAACTACAGCATGACTAATTTATTCCAGCGCCTCAAACAGATCCACGTTGTCGAATGGGAAGGTGTGTAAACACCGCGGACACATTTTCCCACTGTATTTAAAATCAGGAAGTCAGGAAGGGCTGAACGTGAAGTGACCAATAGGGTGGAGGTCAGAACACAAGATCTTCCACCCACTTCCATATAAAGGATATCTTCATGGAGCCGGTGTTGTGCACAGGGGGACTGTCATGCCGGAAAGCAAATTTGGGTCCTCAAGTTCATTAAAATGGAGTTTTTAATGCTACCACATTCGAAAGACATATTATAAAATTGCTTGCCTCCATCTTTGTTGTTAAAATTTGTTGGGGAAACCACATATGGCTGTAAAAGTCCATTTCTATTTAAAAAAAACATGTGTTCGTGTGCAAATTGTGGCATTTGTGCTTAAATATTGTAACATCTGAGTTATATGTGATTCTTTTCTCAACCCTATTGAACTCCTACAGGTTGAAATGGAGCACTCATTGCAGCCCATGTCTTCTCCCCTCACCCATATCACCGCCTGACTTTACTTTAAGACAAGTATTCACTTCAGTATACTGTTAGAACACCCTTGTGGCTGAATGAATCTCCACAAACATCCTCGCATGCACTTCAAAACCAAGTGGAACATGCATGATAATATAACAGCAAACGTGGACTCGATGTCGACTGGGATGTTCAAAAAGCACGAACCAAACCTCTGGTCGGGTGTAATAAACGTTTGCATACGCAACACCACTCCCATAAACTAAAAAAAGGACCCAATCAGGGTTTCGCTAAAAAGAAGTAGTAGTACTTTAAAGTACTTTTAAGGTCCACTTAAAAAAAAACATGATAGGGTTAAGGGTGTTGATTAAAATATTAATCTATAATTATTGGTTTACTTCTTTAAAACATGGACAGACTGGAGAAAATACTCAACAAGCCATGAAAACGCAGCCCTGTTGCACTGACTGACATCTAGTGGACAAATAGTGCACTTATGCCTCCTAGGTGTGATTCTGTATGTACATTTACATTTACATTTGTGGCATTTGGCAGACGCCCTTATCCAGAGCGACTTACAACTGAGCAACTGAGAGTTAAGGGCCTTGCTCAAGGGCCCACTAGTGGCAGCTTGGTGGTGGTGGGGTTTGAACCTGGGATCTTCTGGTCCAGAGTCCAACACCTTAACCACTAAGCCAACACCTCCCTGTACTGTAAATAACATCACAAACACCACTGTCTAATAGTGTGTATATATATATATATATATATATATATATATATATATATATATATATATATATATATATATATATATATATATATATATATATATATATATATATATATATATATATATATATATATATATATATATATAAGGGGCACGGTGGCGTAGTGGTTAGCACGTTCGCCTCACACCGCCAGGATCCGGGTTCGATTCCCGTCTCGGTCATGTGTGTGTGGAGTTTGCATGTTCTCCCTG
>JACRUU010000026.1:15734481-15744481 GCA_030449085.1 Kryptopterus vitreolus
AGCGAACTCCGTACGTGTTCATATGTGTGTGTAATGCTGTAGACTTGTCTGTTGATTTCTGGCTTCTGATTGGCTAGAAGATGTTGATGCATTTCCCATATAAGCACCAGTAAACTCATGTCATTTTTCTAGTTCACTATACATTTGTATAGTAACAGAGTACAGAGCGTCATGTCTTGTATAGCAGATCTTCCCCGTGTATCATTATTGATGCATTCATTCATTCATTTTCTACCGCTTTATCCGATCTTCCCTCGGGTCACGGGGAGCCTGTGCCTATCTCAGTCGTCTATGGGTATTAAGGCAGGATACACCCTGGATGGAATGCCAGCCCATCACAGGGCACACAAACACATTCATACACTAGGGACAATTTTCCAAGGTGCCAATCAACCTACCGTGCATGTTTTTGGACCGGGAGGAAACCGGAGAACCCGGAGAAAAACCCCCTGAGGCACAGGGAGAACATGCAAACTCCACACACACATGACCGAGACGGGAATCGAACCCGGATCCTGGCGGTGTGAGGCGAACGTGCTAACCACTACGCCACTGTGCCCCTATTATTGATGCAGAGAATTTTTATTTTTATTTTATTAGCAGTCATTCTGAAACATCTCCACTCTTTTGGAATAAAAATGAGGAAATACAATGGATGTCTGTAGCTGCTATAGTTGAAGTGATAACAGAAAGTAAAGAAGGAATCTCTTTGACCATGTTGTCATGGCGACATCCAGCAAGTCAGGGGTATCGTCCTTCTTTGGTTCCTGATGTTCCGGACTGAATCGGTACATAAACTATAGACCGGAGTTATCTTTAGAGAAGATTATTATGGCTAGACCGCAGCCTCCAGAACAGACACAGAGGAAGCAATAGTTGATGTAAGGGCAGGAAGTGGCCATCATCATGTGACTGGCTCTCCACTCCATCTCACCGGGATTGCTTGTTTTGGCACGACATAATCGCGCATTTATCTGCTCTCCAAACACTGACAAACTCTTTGAACACACACCACATTTCTCTGTCTTTCAAACTCATTACAGACGCAAAACAAGCTTCGCTGTCACTTCATTTCGTGCGTTAAAGCTTAAAAAGAATCGTGGAGTTCCTTTATGGGTTTTGCTTACAGGCTTTTATATATATATATATATGCATGTAATATAATGTGTAACATGTTATATTATTCAATGTTTGCGCGTTTATGAGTATACAATTGAACCCATTACAAATTGTGCATTTTAAAACCTAAAAATGGTTCAAAATAAAAAATAGAAATAAAAAATATCCTAAAGTTTTACTTCAAGGACATGAGCCAAATCGGACAACATCTTTGCAATTATTGTTTTTTATTGCTCTTTAATTGATTAAATAATGACATTCATTCATTCATTCATTCATCTTCTACCGCTTTATCCGATCTTCCCTCGGGTCACAGAGAGTCTGTGCCTATCTCAGGCGTCTATGGGCATTAAGGCAGGATACACCCTGGATGGAATACCAACCCATCGCAGGGCAAACACACACACACACTCACATTCATACACACATTCATACACTAGGGACAATTTTCCAAGTTGCCAATTGACCTACCGTGCATGTTTTTGGATTCGGGAGGAAACCGGAGAACCCGGAGAAAAAAACCCTGAGGCACGGGGAGAACATGCAAACTCCACACACACATGGCCGAAATGTGACTCGAACCCGGACCCTGGTGGTGTGAGGCGAACATGCTAACCACTACGCCACCGTGCCCCCCCATATATATATATATAATATATATATATATATATATATATATATATATGATAGATAGATAGATAGTGATAGATAGATATAAATGTACCTTAAATGATCCCTTTTCAAGTGTTTAATGCGCAAAGCAACATGCAAATGGACAAATGCAGATGCTTTATCTAAATACATGTTTTGTTATTGGTGAAACTGAACTCAGCATAAAGCATAAATACAAAATATTCTGGAAAAGTCTTTAAATTAGCGATGATGTTTAAAATGATGTAAATCAAAAGGACAGACATTTTTGCTATGTTTCCACACGGACAGTACTGATTGCCCGACGCGTGCAGTCTTTGGTGCTCGACTTTATTTATCTGAGCAATGAAAGGTGAATAAATTTGTGTCTTTTATATGTATTTATTTATATTTGTAATAAACGTGGTAGAAAAGCATCGCACGCCGCATCGACCATGCATTAATAAAATGAGTACCTTTAAAATGAATTTTCGTCAATGGATTATTTACAGGTTGATTTTTAGTATATGTACGCATAGATTTACATACATATATAAAGAATGGAAACATCGAGAGGTGGTTTATTTGTTTCCGATGGGAATTGCGACGGAAAGCATTTCTACGTTGGTAAATCAAGGTTGCTGACTACCATATGAGGTGCTCAACAAACGGCATCTTTATATAAAGGGTGTTGGTGGCAATTAAATTAAATTACTCAAGCATAAAAAAATACACACATATATATATATATATATATATATATATAAATATATATATATATATATATATATATATATATATATATATATATATATAAAATGCAAGTGACCATCTGTATGTAGACATTTAAAAAAATTCCATAAACACTAACATGTATATTTCTCTACCACTTTGCAGATTATACCATATATTTATCAATTAATATAGGGTGCTTAGCTTTCCCGTGTAAACTTTTTCATAGCGTTCACTCTTAACATCCACCGTTTAAGGTTGCTGTAGATTAGCTTCTCCGTAATCCACCTTGATACAATCAAATCCACAAATCCACCTACTCGCATGTTTTTCAGAGCCTGAAAGGAATCTTGGATGTAAATCCCACATGGACAGATGGAGAACATCCAAATTCTGCACACAGACAGTAACCCGAGATCAAGGTGGAACCAGGAACCATGTGAGGTTGTGCCGCCGCCCACTGCGACTGCCCAGTGTTGTTTGTTCTACTAGAGAAAGCGTTAACGTTCGTACGTTGATCCCTGCAACAAAGTGTTATGTGGAAACGAATAAAACATAATCCTAAAAAGATCCCTCAAAGAAGCATTATTTTCCAGAATGTACAGCCAGTGTTCATTCATTCATTCATCTTCTACCGCTATATCCGATCTTCCCTGTGTCACGGGGAGTCTGTGCCTATCTCAGGCGTCTATGGGCATTAAGGCAGGATACACCCTGGATGGAATGCCAACCCATCACAGGGCACACACACACATTCACACACACACACATTCACACACACACACATTCACACACACATTCAAACACTAGGGACAATTTTCCAAGGTGCCAATCAACCTACCGTGCATGTTTTTGGACCGGGAGGAAACCGGAGAACCCGGAGAAAAACCCCCTGAGGCACGGGGAGAACATGCACAAACTCCACACACACACATGGCCGAGACGGGAATCGAACCCGGATCCTGGCGGTGTGAGGCGAACGTGCTAACCACTAAGCCACTGTGCCCCCTACAGCCAGTGTTACGTAATTTAATTACAAAATAAAAGTAACACTAAATCGTTACAAATATGTCATTAAATTCCTTAGGAAAATGTTAAAGATTACAAATAGGGTTATATCTGGCATGATTTTCCACCGAAACGTGATTTGGATTTGAATGATGATAATCTGCTGCACTTTCATTGCGAAAAATAGAACCGATTTTATTTTTTTTACGAGGGTTTGAAACTTTTTTCCCTCACAATGTTAACTTAAAGCGCCACCTAGTGGACACATGAAAGTAATCAAAAAGTAATCAAATGTAATCAGTCACTTTCCTTTTATAAAGTCATTAAAGTCATTTATAAAGTTACACTACTTATGACATTTTGAATATATTATGTCATACTTATAATACATGTACTTCCTAACACTGTATACGGCCTATATAATATAATATTATATAAGATAATAACATGATATAAACTCCAAATTACTTGTCATTATGATGCACCTAGAAGATGTCAGGTTTCTAATTCTAATCTATTTTATCCTAGCAAATGCCGTCTTCTTGTTATTTATCGTCATTGTTTAATTGCAATATGATTTTTACACTGAATGCAAGATTTAAAATAAAAAAAAAATAACATATTTATGAGCAAGGGGGCACAGTTTAGTGGTTAGCACGTTCGCCTCACACCGCCAGGGTCCGGGTTCGATTCCCGTCTCGGACATGTGTGTGTGGAGTTTGTGCATGTTCTCCCCGTGTCTCAGGGGGGTTTTCTCCGGGTTCTCCGGTTTCCTCCCCCGGTCCAAAAACATGCACGGTAGGTTGATTGGCACCTTGGAAAATTGTTCCTAGTGTATGAATGTGTGTGTGTGTGTGTGTGTGTCCTGTGATGGGTTGGCATTCCATCCAGGGTGTATCCTGCCTCAATGCCCATAGACGCCTGAGATAGACACAGACTCCCCGTGACCCGAGGGAAGATCAGATAAAGAGGCAGAAGATGAATGAATGAATGAATGAATGAATGAATATTTATGAGCATTCTACATCAGCGCTCCACATCCTTTTTCTTGCATCACGGTACCGGTTTAATGTCCGACAATATTTTGGCCCTTTAAGGTTTGTCGGATAAATGCAACAAAATAAAATGATACGAGCGACATAAAAACATGGTTTTAAATGCAGTCTCAATGTGGCAAATCGGTTTTGAAAGCTTTGTTGCGTCATCAGAGAGCCGCTCGACGCGATATCATACAGAGCGGGGTTTGGTGTGTGGGAACGACCCGTCGCTATAAATCCACAAGGTAGGGACTCCTGGTATTGTAGAACGACGTTTGTTTTTTTTGGTTCATGTTGCTAGCTGGGGGGGGGTTTCAATGTAGCTCTAATGTATTATGTTTTGGCCGCCCGGAGCAGCCCCTTTAAGAAGGTATTGGATGGCGGTGACCAAGGGAGGGGTCTTGACATGCGCCATAGACAGACGTGGCGGAGAGAAAATAATCGGTCAGAATAATAAATAAAACGGAAATATTGTACGTTATGTGTTCGTTCTGTGCGTTCCCGGAACCCACGGACGTGTTTTTTTTCTTTTTATGTGGACTACATGATGAGCTCAAATTAGCTGGTGTCTGTCCAAATCCCATCGGATTACTTGTAGCCCGCATGCCTTTTAAGCCCAAAGATCCAGACTTGACCAACGAGCTCGAATGGGAAATGGCCCAGATGTTCATGGCTTGATTATTTCTCCAAAAAACGTCTTTTTGTGGACTGGAGGTCCCAGGACAGGCCCCCTTGAATCCTGGGGAAGGGGTGGGGTGGGGAGGGGGATTACGCTCCCATCTTAATGGATTCAAGGCGTAGAAAGCCAACCCTTCCCCTCCACACCAGCACAACACCATCCCCCGTCCTCCCACCCCTGTTCTCTCTCTCTCTCTCTCTCTCTCTCTCTCTCTCTGTCTCTCCAACCCGTCTGAGGCATGCGCTATAAATTTCCTGCGCGAATATTCCCAAGCCGTGCCTCCAGTTTTCCGGAGAAACCACACATGTGGTATATATCTGGGTTTCGATGAGGGGAAGGAAGGGAAAGGTCTTAAAGCTACAGTCCTCTGTCTTTTCTTCTCCATTTTTTTCTCCCCCCTCCGTGTCAAGGTGTCACTTTAGACGAATGAAGTTGGTGTCGAGGACCGGATGCGAGGAGACCGGGACGAAATAACGCGATGACATTATTGCAACTTGCGGTTTTCCCATTGAGAGCGGAGAGTGCATGTACGCCAATGTATAAAAAGCGTAAGGAGAGGCTCTAGGCTAATGGGGGCGGGGGGGGGGGGGGGGGGGGGGGGGTGAAAGTGCTATTGTTTCGCTGTATGACAAAGCATGTAATGCTGTCAAGTCAGAATCTATTAAGGCTTGGAGAGCCACAGAAATCCATGGGAAAACATTTACAGTCTCCACACACCACCTGGCTTCTATTACAAGAGTAGGGGGAGATTCTCAATCCACACACACACACACACACACACACACACAAAAACACACAAAACAGCACACTTCTCACACACACTACGGAGTTGTTGTGGGACAACAACAATTTTTCGAAGTAAATACCACCCCAGAGCAACAGGCTTCACCGTGTCCAGTTCACACACACACCAGCTCCCAGGGGAGGGGGGGGGGGGGGGGGGGGGGGGAGAAGAGGAAAAAAAGACATCTTGGCAAGTCTTTCTTTCTGACAGTCTTTTGATAGAGAGATGCTGGAAGACTTCATCACACAGGACATTTCTCTTTCCCAACTCGGACTTGCTGGCATGAAGACTTTATGGTGACATGAAGGTTTATTAATCATTTTCGAATGGCGCCGTCGAATGCTCAAACCCTGATTGGCTCAGAAAATGGTGATTAATTGTGTATAATAGCACGCCTTGCTATCGCGCCAGCTGTAATACAAAACGCACATTTACAGCGTTTGGAAGACGGTCCTTATTCAGAGCGACTTACAATTGAGGGTTAAGGGTCTTGCTCGAGGGGCCACTAGTGGTGGGATTTGAACCTGCCATCTTTTGGTCCAGAGCACCTGCCAAATGCCACAAATCTAAATAAATAAATAATATATATATATATATATATATATATATATATATATATATATATTATATATATATATATATATATATGTGTGTGTGTGTATATATATATATATATATATATATAAATATATATATATAAATGTTTTTTTTTGTTTGTTAATATTTTTGTATTGACTGCTTATTAAAACCAGATCAAACCAACAATGAAGCCGATAAGGATAAATTTAGCACACGCATTAAAACTAGGCCTGTCGTTAATATTTCAAATACACTTTAACGCCGGTAAAACGTGTTATTAACGCAGTGTGCGTTACTATGTGAGTGATCTGCTCCTTTCTGATCTGCTGCGCATTCACAACAGGTACAATCTCCTCACTATATTAGCGTATATTACCGTATGGAACCTTACGCAAGCGCATCGCATTCCCAAATCCATATTACGCAATAAACTGCATTGTTCTTTTGTGAATGCAATGCGCTTCTGTATAACCTAAACACCGTATCACCAGTTTATATGGAAAAGCAACCGGAACACAATTCTTAAAGGAGCCACGTCCCATATTTTAACAACTTAAAACAAACACTAAACAAAGTAACATTGAAATGAACAAGGAATGAATTGTTAATGAACAAGAAATTAATATTAAAAGAATCATTTCCTGAGTCAAATAAATACTAAATAATTAATAGTTTTATTAAAGGGAGAGGTTTTGAGAGACATGTATAGAATTATAACATCTGTTACAGTTAGTTAGAGTATTAGAAACGTGATTAATGTGCGGTTAAATATCGGTTGATTGTTTTTATGTCACATAAAGGATATTTTTTCTTCTTTTTAAAGCGCCCATTCCACATTTAGTTCCCATTTGCTCTTATAATAATGGGAAGATGTCCACTAGATTTTGGAGTGTACTCTGATGATGGGGATCCGAGGAGGCCCGAGGTGCAGGCCGAGTTCACATTCATCCCACAGGTGTTCAATGTGTAATGAGTTTATGCCAGAGCTCTACAGCATCTTTATGGGGAGAGTGTAGCTCAGTGGGGGGAAGGGGGTGTGCCTCAGTGGTTTAAGGTCCTGGGTTACTGATCGGAAGGTCGGGGGTTCGAGCCCCAGTATCGCCAAGCTGCCACCCATGGGTGTTTGAGTAAGCCCCTTAGACCTCTGTGTTCCAAGGGGCGCCATATCATGGCTGATCCTGAGCGGGATCAGACGAGTTGTCATGCAGCAAGAAAGACCAATAAAACATTGCTTTCAACCCCCCCCCCCCCCCCCCCCTCTCCATTCTCCTTACAGTCTTTGATTGCCATGCTTAAATTGTTTCATCAGGTCCTAACCACAATAAAGACTCCGCGGTGGCGGACCGCTCCGGGGCACGGCGCTCATTTCTAAACCCAAACACAAGCTTCCAAAATGATCCAGGTGGCTCCAGATGCAAGACCAAACTGCACCCCGACTGCGGCGTACAGTCAACACGGGAAATAATCAGCGCTCCACTGATCGACTTGCCAGACCTGAAATGGGATTTTACAGTCTAGTAGGACCTTAAAAACCTAATTACACCAATACTTGTAGGTTTTATTGCTTCATCCAGGAAAACCATTTTTGTCGCGCTACAGTACGTCTGATTATCCAGAGACAAAGTACAGCTTTCCTATTAAAATTTATTTGTTCCCTGAAATGAACTTATTTGTAATTAAATAGGTTTGCGTGTTCTGAAATGAACTTATTTGTAGATTATTATTGTGTAGTTATCTATAAATATTATTATTGTGTAGTTATCTATAAATATTATTATTGTGTGTTATTATTAAATTGTGAACTATAAATATTATTATTTGTTATCTATAAATATTATTATTGTGAGTTATCTATAAATAATTGTGTTATCTATAATATTGTGTATTTTGTTATCTATAAATATTATTATTGTGTAGTTATCTATAAATATTATTATTGTGTAGTTATCTATAAATATTATTATTGTGTAGTCTATAAATATTATTATTGTGTAGTTATCTGTAAATATTATTATTGTGTAGTTATCTGTAAATATTATTATTGTGTAGTTATCTGTAAATATTTTTATTGTGTAGTTATCTGTAAATATTTTTATTGTGTAGTTTTCTGTAAATATTTTTATTGTGTAGTTATCTGTAAATATTTTTATTGTGTAGTTATCTGTAAATATTTTTATTGTGTAGTTTTCTGTAAATATTTTTATTGTGTGGTTATCTATTAATATTATTATTGTGTAGTTATCTGTAAATATTTTTATTGTGTAGTTATCTGTAATATATTTATATTGTGTAGTTATCTGTAAATATTATTATTGTGTAGTTATCTGTAAATATTTTTATTGTTGTTTTCTGTAAATATTTTTATTGTGTGGTTATCTATTAATATTATTATTGTGTAGTTATCTGTAAATATTTTTATTGTGTAGTTTTCTGTAAATATTTTTATTGTGTAGTTATCTGTATTATTTATTGTGTAGTTATCTGTAAATTAAATTGTGTTATTGTGTGTTATCTGTAAATTATTTTTATTGTGTAGTTATCTGTAAATATGTTATCGTTTATTGTGTCTATAGTAGTTATCTGTAAATATTTTTATTGTTGTTATCTGTAAATATATTGTGTAGTTATCTGTAAATTGTGTAGTTTTCTTTATTTTTATTGTGTAGTTATCTGTAAATATTTTTATTGTGTAGTTTTCTGTAAATATTTTTATTGTGTGGTTAATATTTTTATTGTGTAGTTATCTGTAAATATTTTTATGTGTGTTATCTGTAAATATATTTATTGTGTTGTTATCTGTAAATATTTATATTGTGTAGTTATCTTAATATTTTATGGTGTTATCTGTAAATATTTTTATTGTGTAGTTATCTGTAAATATTTATATTGTGTAGTTATCTAAATATTTTATGGTGTTATCTGTAAATATATTTATTGTGTAGCATCTGTAAATATTTTTTGTTATTTTTTAGATGTAGTTATCTGTAAATATTTTTATTGTGTAGTTATCTATTAATATTATTATTGTGTAGTTATTAAATATTATTATTGTGTAGTTATCTGTAAATATTATTATTGTGTAGTTATCTGTAAATATTTTTATTGTGTAGTTATCTGTAAATATTTTTATTGTGTAGTTATCTGTAAATATTTTTATTGTGTAGTTATCTGTAAATATTTATTTTTATTGTGTAGTTTTCTGTAAATATTTTTATTGTGTAGTTATCTGTAAATATTTTTATTGTGTAGTTATCTATAAATATTATTATTGTGTAGTTATCTGTAAATATTTATTATTGTGTAGTTATCTGTAAATATTTTTATTGTGTAGTTTATCTGTAAATCTGTAAATATTTTTATTGTGTAGTTTTCTGTAAATATTTTTATTGTGTGGTTATCTATTAATATTATTATTGTGTAGTTATCTGTAAA
>JACRUU010000026.1:15749481-15756981 GCA_030449085.1 Kryptopterus vitreolus
CCACCAGGCTGGATGGGAAAGTGTCCCTGGGAGAGCAGATGGCCCAGGCTATAAGGATACAGAAGGGCAAAAGGTTGCCTCAAACCCACTCTGTAATATACCAAGGGCAAGGAAGCTTATCAAGTCGACTAGAAAACTAGTGTTAGACCAGAAATGAGACTCTCCAAAAATTCCTCCATACTGATCACCATTCTTACCATGCACAGATTACTATGGGATTTTATATAAATGGAAGTGTTAATTATTTACTTTCATCAATGAAGGAAATGCAGTGAATAAAGAAAAGAGAAATGGGATCTATGTTCAAATCAATATTATTAGCTATAATCATATATATATATAATATATAATATCTATATTATATATATAATATATATATATATATAATATATAATATATATATATATCATATATATATATATATATATATATATATATATATATATATATATATATATATATATATATATAAAGGGGCACGGTGGCTTAGTGGTTAGCACGTTCGCCTCACATCGCCATGGTCCGGGTTTGATTCCCTTCTCGGCCATGTGTGTGTGTGGAGTTTTTTTTCTTCTCCGGGTTCTCCGGTTTCCTCCCGGTCCAAAAACATGCACGGCAGGTTCGATTGGCACCTTGGAAAATCGACCTGTGTGTGTGTGAATGTGTGAGTGTGTGTGTGTGTGTGTGTGTGTGTGTGTGTGTGTGTGTGTGTCCTGCGATGGGTTGGCATTCCATCCAGGGTGTATCCTGCCTTAATGCCCATAGACGCCTGAGATAGGCACAGACTCCCCATGACCCGAAGGGAAATATATATATATATATATATATATATATATATATATATATATATATATATATATATATATATGCTGCTGGCCTACAAACTAACACAATTTAGTAAGTAAGGGCTTTATTTACATAGTACCTTCCAAAAGCAAAAGTGCTTTACATTCAAGATAAAATAATCAATAATAAACAAATGCGTAAAAAAACGAAGCAAACAATTACAAAAGATTTATCTTTCAGTAGATAAAAAAACATCGTCCACACATCTAATCAATGTAGGTTGCAAATTCATTTGGATCTTTTGTTATCCAAATATTAAAACTCAATATTTAGGGCATTCATTTGGCAGAACAAAAAAAACATTAGGGAGTGGTGGTAGCTCCGCGGTTAAGGCATTGGCCTTTGGACCATAATATCGGAAGATTGCAAGATTGAAATCCCACCACGACCAAGCTGCCATTAGTGGGCCCTTGAGCAAGGCCCTTAAAGTTAAACTTGGCACTTGTATGAAAGAACATTCGGAATATCATTGTATATATCAACACGGCTGTTTCTGTAACATCCTCAGTGTAGCGTCTGTCAGGAATGAGAAAGATAAACATTTGCGTGGCGGAGGGGGGGGGGTATACATTGTGAAGGAAATGCCGACGTACCGGCAGTATAGGGAGTATAGGGAGTGTAAGCCATGATGAATCTCTGCTTTTAAGTGCTCCCTCGGGCTTCATCCGTTCAACATAAAGCGCATTAAGGAAATTAGCTCGAGCGCTGATGTCTCGATAGTATAGACCTCTGAGTGAAATATAGCGCCGTGATTTAGCACGCCGACTGGAGAGCGACACAAATCACCCTCTGCGCGTGGCGTTCTGTCCAATTTCAACGTTCGGTAACGATACCCGAAATCTGTTTCTCAGAAACGTTCGTGTATATATATATATGTGTGTGTGTGTGTGTGTGTGTGTGTGTGTGTGTGTGTGTGTGTGTGTGTGTGTGTGTGTGTGTGTGTGAGAAAGTCCAGAACCGTAGTGGACTGGCAAATATCCTTTTCGGAAAAAGATGAAAATGGAAAGTAAATGGGAGCGGAGTTCACTTTATTAAAAAAAATAAAATCCCTGATGGCAATACATTTTTTTTCCTTTTTGCTCCGATGTGGTCAGGCGTGTGAGCTGCTTCCTTTGCTAGTGCTAATGTATTGGTACGCGAGAGAGAGAGAGAGAGAGAGAGAGAGAAGAGAGAGAGAGAGAGAGAGTGCTTTCCAATCTCCTGCAGTCTTCCTTTTGTTTACTGAATGGTTTGGATGCGCCTTGTCATGGAAGAAGTAACCCTATATGGTGACAGGCACGAATCGTTTTAACCGTATTTAAGGGCTCTTAATCCGGTCTCAGGCTTCAGCATCTGTGGCCTGTGGGTGACAGTTTTGGGGCCCGGCCTCGGCTTTTCACTTATGTCAGATTTTGCGAGACGGGAGGTCTGACAAGGTGAGTTTTATCATAACAAAGAGAGCTAACCAGTCATATATATATATATATATATATATATATATATATATATATATATATATATATATTATATATATATATATATATATATATACACACATACATATTATATATATATATAATACACACACATATAATATATATATATATATATATATATATATATATATATAAACAAGGGGACAAGGGCGAATATAGGGTGCATCTACCCCCAGAGACCATCACAGACTATCTACCCCCTCACCATCAACCCCCCTCCTGACAAAAAGTGTATATATATATATGTTCCAATTTCTTCAAATTTAGCACACGAATATATCATATATATATATATATATATATATATATATATATATCTATATATATATATATATATATATATATGTTTCCATTTCTTTCTCCAATTTTCTTCAATATTATATATATATATATATATATATATATATATATATATATATATATATATATATTAATTAATTAGAAAATAGAATAAATAAAATGTTACATTTTCAATATCCACAAACTTTCACTATATTCTCAAATAATTTATCATGGATATATATATATTATATATATATATATATATATATATATATATATATATATATATATATATATATATATATATATATATATATATAATGTTTAGAGGCCCCAATTCTCTTCCCAATTCAGTGTCTCTCCATGTAGGGTTTTTGCAAAGCAGTTCTGTTAATATCCAAAGAGGACAAACAACACAAAAAAAAAAATCTCAAGGGTCAACAAGTTCAAGTATCTTTCCATATGTTTCTGCCCATTTCCCCTCTCCGAAACACGAACGCCGGGGCAGCAGGACCCCTGTTAGCGAAATGCTAACGAATCAAACAAACCACAGATTATTATTTCCCTTCAAACAGCGACTGCTTGTGGATCGGAAAACGCCTTCGTCTAGACAGAGATACGTTCCGCCATTTCTGAGATCAAACATGGAACCTTGTTGGAGTGGTTTTTGGCGGATGAGAGGAGCTTCTGTATTCTCGGATAGTCTAAAAAGTGCACTGGGTCTTGTTTGTTCTCGACCTCTTCCCAGGGGTCTGGCGCTAACTTGCCTCAAAGCTAATGTCCCTTTATGGGATCAGAGAGACATCTGTTTATGGGACCCTGTCCCATAGCTGGGCGCAGGGACCAGAGCGCTAAAAACATGAGCTGGCAGGAATTTAAAAGAAGCTTCAACCGTTACCCAAGCAGATACGAGTATACAAGTTGAACCAGAGGTAAATGCAGGGGAAAACGACCATGTTTGATATGAAGGCTGGATTAAAACAAAACGTCTTAACTCGGTGGCAGCGACTACAAAGGTTTCAGTTTGTGTCTGAAGAACAGCCAAAAAAGCACTGATCCATTTTTTTATGCCAAAAAAATATAAAAATGTTTTCTTTCATGGTGTCGAAACAGTTTGTTCACTTTTTACTCTGTACTCATCACAATAACTATATATATTCATTCATTCATTCATCTTCTACCGCTATATCCGATCTCACGGGGAGTCTGTGTCTATCTCAGGCGTCTATGGGCATTAAGACAGGATACACCCTGGATGGAATGCCAACCCATTGCAGGACACACACACACACACACACACACACACACACACATACATTCATACACTAGGGACAATTTTCCATGGTGCCAATCAACCTACCGTGCATGTTTTTGGACCGGGGGGGAGGAAACAGGAGAATCCGGAGAAAAAACCCTCTAAGGCACGGGGAGAGCATGCAAACAACATGCAACACACATGGCCGAGACGGGAATCAAACCCGGACCCTGCCGGGTGTGCTAACCACTATATATATATATATATATATATATATATATATATATATATATATATATATATATATATATATATATATATATATATATATATATATATATATCATTCATTCATTCATTCATTATTCATTTTCTACCGCTTTATCCGATCTTCCCTCGGGTCACGGGGAGCCTGTGCCTATCTCAGGCGTCTATGGGCATTAAGGCAGGATACACCCTGGATGGAATGCCAACCCATCGCAGGGCACACACACATTCACACACACATTCATACACTAGGGACAATTTTCCAAGGTGCCAATCAACCTACCATGCATGTTTTTTGGACCGGGGGGAAACCGGAGAACCCGGAGAAAAAACCCCCTGAGGCACAGGGAGAACATGCAAACTCCACACACACATGGACCGAGACAGGAATCGAACCCGGATCCTGGCGGAGGTGTGAGGCGAACGTGCTAACCACTACGCCACCGTGCTCCACATTATATATATATATATATATATATATATATATATATATATATATATATATATATATATATATATATATATACATATTGCGTTTAATATATACAATAATTATTAAATGTGTTTCACCCGTTTTATCGATAGTTGAGGATGATTTGTACAGTGTATGGGGTCGTGCATTGTTGTGGGACAGTAGCGCTATTGGGGTAACAATGGGAATCTTATCTATGGTACCAAAAAAGCCCTGCCTAGCCTCCACGTCCACTGTTGTCTTGTTCATTTCTTTGTCTGTTTGGTAAAATAGTTCATGTATTTGATTCATTCTAGTTCCTTCCCTCTGGATTAGGCTCCTCCCACTTCTACATGAACACCCTGAACATCTACGAGGTGCCTGTGGAGGGTTCCGTTTAAGAACCATGAAGATAGCTATATACATGGATTAGGATTACAGTCAGCCTAAACAGATTTAAATTCCAGGAGAAAATCAAAAATACTTTATTTATATATTTTATCTATACTCGTTACATCTATGCCTGTTACATATTTAAAATATTTTATCTATTCCCGTTACAGCATAGTGAAATCCTTTCTGTACAAATCCCAGCTAGTTTTTTGGAAGCTGGGATCAGAACGCAATATCAGCCATGGTAGGGCGCCCCCTGGAACACAGAGGGTTAAAGGCCTTGCTCAAAGACCCAAGGCTGTCCGATCCATATCCCAGCGCCTTTCCTTAAACTACTGAGCTACCCCCTGCCCAACTGAGCCACCCTCTGCCTAACTGAACTACCCCCTGGCTAACTGAGCTACCCCCTACCCAACTGAGCCCCCCCTGACTAACTGAACTACCCCCTACCCAACTGAGCCCCCCCTGACTAACTGAACTACCCCCTACCCAACTGAGCCCCCCCTGACTAACTGAACTACCCCCTACCCAACTGAGCCACCTCCTGCCTAACTGAACTACCCCTTGCCGAACTGAGCCACCCCCTGACTAACTGAACTACCCCTACCCAATGGACCCCCCCCCTGACTAACTGCACTACCCCCTACCCCCTAAAACTGAGCTACCCCCTGCCTAACTGAACTACCCCCTACCCAACTGAGCCCCCCCTGACTAACTGAACTACCCCCTACCCAACTTAGCCCCCCCTGACTAACTGAACTACCCCCTACCCAACTGGAGCCCCCCCTGACTAACTGAACTACCCCCTACCCAACTGAGCCCCCCCTGCCTAACTGAACTACCCCCTACCCAACTGAGCCCCCCCTGACTAACTGAACTACCCCCTACCCAACTTAGCCCCCCCTGACTAACTGAACTACCTCCTACCCAATGGAGCCCCCCCGACTAACTGAACTACCCTTTACCCAACTGAGATACCCCCTGCCTATCTGAGCTACCACTTGCCCAACTGAGCCAACCCCTAACCAACTGAACTACCACCTACCCAACTGAACTACCCCCTGCCTAACTGAACTACCCTCTACCTAACTGAACTACCCCCTACCTAACAGAACTACCCCCTACCTAACTGAGCCAACCCCTGCCTAACTGAACTATCTCTTGCCCAACTGAGCCAACCATTGCCTAAAAGAACTACCCCTACCCAACTGAGCCACCCCATGCCTAACAACTACCCCTACCCAACTGAGCCACCCCATGCCTAACTGAACTAGCCCCTTACTGACTGACTGAGCTACCCCTTGCCCAACTGAACTACCTCCTACCCAACTGAGCCAACCCCTGCCTAACTGAAATCCTAAAATCAGCCTAATGGATTAAATAATATAGAGCCAGAAATTTAATAGCGGCTTTTATATCGGATTAAAAAAAAAAAAACAACAACACGCAATGTTATAATTATAGAGATGGTGGTTAACAGGCGATGGCCGACCCCAGCATAACTCCGGCTGTGGTCAGGAGCTGTACGTTTCGCTGCTCTCACTGTAATGAGACGATTAGTGCGCTATGCAGCGTCTGCTCGCCATCTGGCCCCGTAATGTACGCTGACATCATAGCCCAGTAGTAAAAATATGAGCGGGGAATTTCGATATCATGTGCCACACACACACACACACACACACACACACACCATATAGACTGTGGGCTTGGACTTTTTTTATGGCATCGTCGCAATTTTTTCGGCATTAGAATAGCTGGGCGACTCGAAACACGTGGCTGAGCGGTAACGCGTTGTGACACCGAGCGAGGCTTTCCAGCCAAAGTATGCACGCTTAATACGGATAACGGCACCGCACATGCGAAATCACTTTTCCAAAATAAACATTGTGAAATTAAGTCATTTCGATGATTTGCTCTCCGACTTGAAAACAGAGACGCCGTGGACGCCGTGATATTCTCAGCGATAACTATCAGATTGCCACAGGGTGGGTTATCAGTGGGCTGTGTGTATATATATATATTATATATATTATATATATATATATATATCTATATATATATATATATATATATATGGGTGTGTGTGTGTGTGTGTGTGTGTTAGTGCTGTCAAAGTTAATGTATTATTAATGTATTATCCACTCACACATCCTAAATTTCCCTACTAGCTGCGCATTCACAACAGGTACGATCTCCTCACTATATTAGCGTATATTACCGTATGGAACCTTACGCAAGCGCATCGCATTCCCAAATCCGTATTATGCAATAAAGCGCATTTTTTTCAATGCAATGCGCTTCCGTATAACCCCAAACGTTATCACCAGTTTATATGGAAAAGCAACCGGAACACAATTCTTAAAGGAGCCACGTCCCATATTTTACACTTAAAACCACCACTAAACAAAGTAACATTGTAATTAATAATAAAATGAATGTTAAAAGAATCCTTTCCAGAGTCAAATAAAAATATTAAATTTATTATTCATTTATATTTATAAATAAATAAATAAATAAATATTCAATAATCAG
>JACRUU010000026.1:15761981-15766981 GCA_030449085.1 Kryptopterus vitreolus
GCTTGCGTAAGGTTCCATACGGTAGTATTGGGGAGTAAGTAGTTACATGTAATTTAATTACAAAGTAAATGTAACAGTAATTCGTTATAGTTACAGAGAAAAAAATGTATAATTAAATGACAGTAGATTACAAGTTGGGTTACTTCTAAATCATTTCATGTAAAATCAGTGTTTTCCATTTCGAAAAATAGAACCTATTTTTTTTCAAGGGTTTGAATCTTTTTCTTACAATGTTAACTTAAAGTGCCACCTAGTGGACAAATGAAAGTAATCTAAAAAGTAATCAGTTTTTTATTTTTTAAAAAAATCACTATTTATTTACATTTTGAATATATATATATATATATATATATATATATATATATATATATATATATATAATATATATATATATATATATATACATATAACATATACATATATAAGTACGATTGAAAGACTGGGTTGCGAAAGAGAAAAAGAAACAAAGGTTCGAGATTACAGGAAGATCAATGGCCACAGCATCTGTTTCAGTGCATCCTCGGCCCATATGTGGTCAGGAAAAACAATTCTTCATCCCTTCATCCATGACAATGGCGTGAGCGCCGCTCTATATTTAGCGTTCTGCTCGGCCTTTCACATTCGAACCTTTATACATTCCACACTTCAATCCATCACCTTCAAACCCTTCGGCCCTGTTGTAAATGCACGAGGGCTAGCGGAGCTGGCACGATGGGAAGCTTTGCTCAGGATATTAGCAGAAGCTCCATCCATCATACCACGATTTCAAGACAGCTGGGAAAGAGGTAGAACCAACCACCCAGAGGATTGGGAAAGGAATGCAGCTGAACCCCCGAGCGCCGAGCCTCGCTTCTGTTATGACAGAGACGAACCGTGCGGTTAAGCGCTTCTACAGAAACCTGAATCTTTCGCCGTCACAGACCTCTGCAGGTGAAACGACCTGGGAAAAGATTTGTTTATTGTGGAGTTCTGAAGCCCGCGCCTGTAACGCGGCTCGATCCATGACCTCGGGTTACGTATTCAATCAGTAAGAAAGAGGATTCTGGCTGGGTGCCAGCACACTTGATGGCCGTGACAGGATCGCGTATCAGGAAAACCATGCCGGTACAGTATTCGTGTCATGCTTTGTTGTACATACGAGTGTACGCGGTGTTAAAGATCCACATCTTCGAGACACTTTTGTCATGGATTATGTCCTAAGAATGCACTTTCTCTCTAGTAGATGGATCGTCACGCGTTGTCTGTCGACACACACACCAGTAGTCAGTGTGTATATGTTTGTACAACACTTTTAAGATGTGTCTGTTGTACACATAGGTGATGTTCATATAAGACTTCAGATCGGTTCCTTCTGCGTGACTTCAACACCAACATGCCTATGCAGGATCATAAAGGCATCATAAAGAAATACATACCGTTTACACAAAACGGTCATACAGCAAAACCAAAACCTACATAAAAAGGCCACTTTTAAATAAAGACACTAAAGAAGCGGACGATAATTAACATAAGATTTTCTTGTTTTTTTCTTCTTGTAAAACATACTTTAGTCAATTCTATCTGTTAATTTTGTTATAGCTAATAATTTATTCAGTTCTGAGGAAAAAACATAATTTACTTAAAAACTGTGCATCTCGCTCTCTCTCTCTCTCTCTCTCTCTCTCTCTCTCTATATATATATATATATATAGATATATATATATATATATATATATATATATAATATATATCATATCTATCATTCATCTAAAATCATCATCATTCATTCATCTTCAACCCCTTTATCCAATCTTCACGGGGAGTCTGTGCCTATCTCGGGCGTCTATGGACATTAAAGCAGGATACACCCTGGATGGAATGCCATCCCATCACAGGACACACACACTCACATTCACACACACACACGCATTCATACACTAGGGACAATTTTCCAAGGTGCCAATCAACCTACCGTGCATGTTTTTGGACCGGGAGGAAACCGGAGAACCTGGAGAAAAACCAGGGAGAACATGCAAACTCCACACACACATGGCCGAGACGGGAATCGAACCTGGACCCTGGAAGTGTGAGGCGAACGTGCTAACCACTAAACCACCATTGTATATATATGGATGGAATATAAAAGAGGCGATAGATATGTTTTATTAACAAAAAACACCCAGCAAAGTGCATCCACTCACACTTCTTAAATTGAACCCAAATTACGCATTCACAACAGGTATGATCTCCTCACTATATTAGCTTACATTACCGTATGGACCCTAAACGTATCACCAGTTTATATGGAAAGCAACCAAAACCGGAACATAATTCTTAAAGGAGCCACGTTCCATATTTAACAATGAAAACAACCACATAAAAATGACAGGAATTAAAAAGAAATGACCTAACAATGAATATTAACTGAGTGAAATAAATATAAAATATCGTTTTTATTTATATCCAGTTACAGTGCACGGTGACGCAACACGGCCGATGGACGGGAAACTCTCCCATGAAAGGTCTTGTGAAAATCATGGCGAGAAATACAGTGAAATACAGTAAAAAGGAGAAGAAGAAACAAAAGAAAACGGTAAAGCAGCAGGTTGACCTCGCCACCCAGCAGTGTTTTGTCACTTTTGCAGGCGTGCTGTTGGCCCCATGGACCTCGGTGAAGCTTCAAATCTGCTGAAGCAGAACAAATCCCGGCCTCCTGAGCCGCTCTTGTCTCGGTAATCAATCTCCGTCCAGCTTAGCTGCTTTCCCCATTCGCACTTCTCCCACCCCGCACACCTGCAGGTGGAGGGAGAACTAACATACACAATGTGTACGGTGTGATACAGACCACCTGCTGGCCTCCGAACGCTTCGATTTCAACATAATGTCGGTAAACACTGAAGAATTAACAGGCCTGGCGATCACGTTTCTCCATACCAAAGGCCTCCATTACGCCCGATAATTCATTTGCGTGCGAAAAGGCGCAAAATCGTCTCAGACGCACGTATTCGACGTTGCACGGGTTTTTTTTAATAATAATAAAATAATTTAAAAAAAAATAAATGCAAATAATACAAATAATAAAATCAACAAAACAATAAAACGTTGGGGAGATTTCCATTTTAAAACAATGTTGCATTGTTTTAAAAGAATATATACATTTTTTTATTTTTTATTTTTAATATTTATATAAAAATGAAGTCGAATTTTTTTAAACGATTTTAAGTTAATACTCACAAATGTAATGTAATAAATACAATTAAATTAATTGAATATTTGTATGCATTTTTTGTGTGTTACATTTAATATTGAATTTTCTCAGAACGTTTAAATTAAAGGTCGACAAATGGTTTCTTTCTTTTTTATCCTTCGCTCCCTCATGATTTTCTCCTTTTGAGTCAAATTGTTGAATCGTTATTACGAAATTTTTTACAAATTCTTTTTTTTTTATTAATTATTATTTTTTTAATCACCGAAGGTTGCGTTGACAAAAACAAAGGTCTAAACAAAGACTACAAAAAACGGAAAAACCATTCATGTCCACTGCATGAATATCACTATATACTGTTTATAACCATTGTCATTGACCATTATGATTATTATTGAAGGGACACGGTGGTTTAGTGGTTAGAACGTTTGTCTCACACCTCCAGGTTCCGGGTTTGATTCCCGTCTCGGCCATGTGTGTGTGGAGTTTGCAAGTTCTCCCCGTGCATCGAGGGGTTTTTCTCTGGGTTCTCCGGTTTCCTCCAGGTCCAAAAACATGCATGGCAGGTTGATTGGCACCTTGAAAAATTGTCCCTAGTGTATGAATGTGTGTGTGAATATTAGTGTGTATGTGTCCTGTGATGGGTTGGCATTCCATCTAGGGTGTATCCTGCATTAATGCCCATAGACGCCTGAGATAGGCACAGACTCCCCGTGACCCGAGGGAAGATCGGATATAGTTGTAGAAGATGAATGAATGAATGAATGTTGTTATTTTCCTTTCATTTGTGTGGGTTTCTCCCGGATTTGGTGGTTTCCTCCCCCGTTCCTCCCTTAAATATAATACGAGGTGGACTCGGGAAGAAAACTGCGGATGAGTTTGTGAATGGTGGCCTATGACGGACTGGCGTCCTTTCAAGAGTGTCTTCCCACATCGTCGTTTCTGGGATCGAGTCCAGATCCACCTCAAGCCTGACCTGCTGGTTTTCTAACATTTTTTTTTCATTTATAGCATTTCCCACATGCCCTTATCCAGAGCGACTTTCAGCTGATCAGGCCTTAGAGGATTAGGGGCCTTGATAAAGGGCCCGGCAGTAGCAGATCAATGGTGATCATTTGTCCAATGCCGTAACCATTGAGTTACCACCTCCTCCCTGCCATTTTGCACACTCCCTCATGGTTTGTTTTTGTTTTTAATTATACTATCCATACAACTAAGCAGCTGAGAGGTAAACTTTGATTAACACAACGTGATCTGCTTCTTCACTCTGCGTTGTGTTCGATAATGATGAATGACAACAAGAATGAACGACAACAAAGAACAACAAAAAAGAATAAGAAAGAAATAAACGAAGCAACATTTATCTTGTGAAACGTTCAGTGCATTCACAATCTCACTTATAAATTAAACAAAGTTTCCCCGAAATTACTTTTTAAGAGAATGTAATAACACCTACTAGCTGCGCATTCACAACAGGTATGATCTCCTCACTATATTACTATATATTACCGTATGGAACCTTACGCAAGCGCATCGCATTCCCAAATCCGTATTAACAGCAATAAAGCGCATTTTTCTTTTTGTGAACGCAACAATGCGCTTCTGTATAACCTAAAACGTATCACCAGTTTATATGGAAAAGCAACCGGAACACAATTCTTAAAGGAGCCACGTCCCATATTTTACACTTAAAACAAATTCACTAAACAAAGTAACATTGAAATTAATATTGAAAGAATAATTTCCAGAGAAAAATAAATATTAAATAATCAATAATTCTATTCAAGGGAGAGATTTTGAGGGAAATGTATATCAT
>JACRUU010000026.1:15771981-15776981 GCA_030449085.1 Kryptopterus vitreolus
AGATCTTCTTCCGGTCCAACACCTTAACCACTGGGCTACCACCTCCCTGATTAGGTTTCTAACCAAAATATTCCTGGGCTTTAAATCATCAGTCACTTTCTGACGCTCCTTATTTTTCCTGGACAGAAGCAGAACGTTTCATTGTTACAAGAAGGTCCGGGATAAAGTCAGCTCATCTACTTACCTCGGTCTTTCTGGGACGTGCCCTGGTCACAGAGGAAGAGTTAGGTAAGAAGATATCCTGGCCATGGCATTCCTTCCAGCTCGGTCCTGTAGCGACCTCGCCGTTGTCGTTGTTGTCCGGGGTTCGCTTTCCCTCGGCTGCCGTGCTCTGTAACGACAGCAGAACCGCCCGTCAGAGGGACGGTTGGGACAGGAAGGGCTCTTGAGATGGGATGGGAAAGAGGAAATCGGGACAGAGGTCAGCCAGCGACGGGGTGAAAAAAGAATCCGAACGCCGACGCCAAAGAAATGTCGGAGATCTGTTTGGAAGGACAGAGGACTAGATAAGGGATTAAAAAAGCCGGCGCTTATGGGCCGCTCTCGGAACGGCCCCGAGATTCCTGGGAACGGTCAGTGTGTATCGCTCCAAGCATCTCAAGTGGACAGTGTGAGACAAACACAGCGACTGAGCTCGGGGCGAAGAACAGGCGCTTTTGTCGGACGCTCGCGAGGAAGCGAAAGACGCTGTTGTTTCCTTCTGAAGTCTGGGTTATGGGCTGGATGTGTCACAAGCTTCAATGCCTTTTTTTTTTCTTTTTTTTAAGAAGTTGATTTGAAAGTTCACAGTGGTGAAGCTTCGCAGCACAAAGGAACCTCTGTCTCGGTCCCTGCGGTCCTGTGCAATCTTTACTAGACTGCTGCGTGTCATCTAGGGCCATTGAAGGAAGAAAAAAAAAATACACGCGGGTCTACATGTAACGGCCCGGATAAATCCGATACGCTCCGGTATCTTTCCAGACGCAGGCTCGTACGTAATGCCAATCCGCACCTGATATTTCCACAGGCTCGGGCCGGAGACGAAAGTGTGTAACACGTGTCTGTAACGGTAACCGCGACGATAATTTATGTACGCTTAGGTTTTTTTTACGAGGCCACCTGTTTTGGCTACGCTGCTTAGATTTCACCCACCCCTGCTCCAGTGATCGGATAGAGAGGTCGAGCGGGCGTGACCTGTTAGAAACGGGATTTCGGCGTGCAGTTTCGGAGCGGCGATCGATCCGTACGCAGAAATGCTCTCAGGGAGAATCGGAATTGACGAGGACCAAAATCAAGTAATTACCCAATCAATGGAGAACCCTTAGAACCCGAACGCAGGAAATGGATGTTATTTGGTACAATGGATTCTGGAACACACAATGGTGTATAGTGTTGCGCTGGAACAACTCGTGATTCCATTATCAAAATAAATATAGAACTTGCTCACACATAGAGGAGTGATGGGTTGGGGGGAGGGGTATGGGCTGGGGGAGTGGGGGTATGGGTTGGGGGAGTGGGGGTATGGGTTGGGGGGGTTGGGGGGGGAGGGGTTCCTGCTATCTGACACATCACACAGTACGCTTCAAAAACATCTATTTACTCATACTTATAGAGTTTATTTAAATTCTTCATGTGAAGTGTGGAAGGTGCAGAAATCTATCTATCTATCTATCTATCTATCTATCTAACTATATGTATGTCCATCTATCTATCTGTCTGTCTGTCTAACCATCTATCTATTTGTATGTCTGTTTGTCTGTCTACCTATTTATCTATCTATCTACCCATCTATCTACCTATCTATCTGTCTGTGTCTGTCTGTCTATCTATCCATCCATCTTTCTGTCTGTCCATCCATCCTTCTCCCTATATATCTGTCTATCAATGTCTGTTTGTCTGTCTGTCTGTCTGTCTATCTATCTGTCTGTCTGTCTGTCTGTCTGTCTATTCATATTGCTATACGTGTCTATCTCCTATTGCTATCTGTCTGTCCGCCCATCTTTCTCCCTATATATCTGTCTATCAATGTCTGTTTATATGTCTGTCTGTCTGTCTGTCTATCTATCTGTCTATCTGTCTATCTATCTGTCCATCTATCCATATTGCTATACGTGTCTATCTCCTATTGCTATCTGTCTGTCCGCCCATCTTTCTCCCTATATATCTGTCTATCAATGTCTGTTTATATGTCTGTCTGTCTGTCTGTCTGTCTGTCTATCAGGGTGATCTATAAGTCTAGACAGTAGACATTCCTGCCATTGATTTTTGTTTTCTTTTATAAACAAAAAATGTTGTATATATGTATTGTTAGATGATGCAATGTTTCTCATATACACGCCATCTTTAATATGTACTAATATAATATAAACCCCCTTTAACTCATCTAAGCCAAATAAGCAGTTAAGAGTTCTAAATAAAAGATAAAAAGTTACTGGGATTTGAACTCACGTCCTTCTAATCAGACGACCCGCCAGCTTGAGATACCGCTAAGATATTTACGCTCAAAATTACATTTATCTCATTATACAACTGAGCACCAATGGAGTTAAGGGCCTTGCTCAGGGGCCCAGACGTGACCAGTTTTGAGTGACTTTTCGGGAACGTTTTCTTTCGGTTATCCTCAATTCATTGCTTTTGGGGCACAAAAACCAAGCAGGAGCGAACACATCACTGAGTCGTTGTTGGTGTGAACGCTCAGAGGTGTGTGTGTGTGTGTGTGTGTGTGTGTGTGTGTGTGTTGGCTCTTCTATGTGAGAAAAGTAGAGCTCGGCTTTCCCACAAGCCCCTTGGCGTGTAAATATTTTTTTCCCCGACTCTTTCCAAAGCGATATAAATCCCTGTGCGTTGCTGATGTATGAAAACGCAACACTTCATATATTTATTTATTTATTTATTTATTTATTTATTTTTAAAGTCTGTTGCGAACCTGATGTACGGCTTTGCCATTGATGGGCTGTCTCCGGGCGGTGCAGGGTGTGTCTGTGGGGGAGGAGCTAGCGCTCAGGGCCTCCTCAATGTCCAGATTGAGCTGGTCCAGCTTCTTCATGAGTTGGTTCATGGATTCCGACCAGGGCGAGAGCAGGACGAGAGGGGATTCCTGTAGACAGAAAACAAACGGTGAATCCCCGTAACCTTCGGGAACAATCAAAGTAGGTTTTCTTTCCGAGAAGTCCGTAGCTACGATGCTACGATGCAAACGTGACGAGACCAAAACAAACAAGACGTTGCGGGCCTGCCATGTGGCCCATGTATAGCCTGTTGGCATTCCTCCCTTGACTGCTTTCACTACTCCCGAGACACCCGCAGACGAGGGTATAAATAGCCCACCCCCACCCAGCACAGAGACACTGCTTGTGTTTGGGGAGTTCGCGGCCATAAATTACAGACGGCTAGTCCAGTCACCAAGCTGTAAATCAACATGGTTGACCCCTTCCCCCCAAAAAAAAAAAAAAAAAAAAAAACAGAAAGAGGACCAAATATCTCGCCATAAGCCCAATCTCAGAGTGCCAAAGACGTCGTGCAGGCAGGGGATGTTTGAGCATTTCCTGGAATTTGTTTGGGGAGGGGCGGCGCGCATGCTTGTGCGAGCCCTGGGGCAAGTAGCACTCCGCCTATCAATGCTCGCTCTCATCTATACACAATCATGCTTTTGATGGGTGTCATGCCAAAGTGGAAGGCATTTGTCAGAGGCAGCTGAGCTACACGGCTTGGTTTGAGGGCCTGAGACTACAAGTTCTGTAAATTCCCATGGAATGTGCAATGTTAAGAGGCATAACCAATTAGGCCTCCAACACAGGGCTTCCTTTTCAGAGAGGGCACATATATATATATGTGTGTGTGTGTGTGTGTGTGTTGTATTGTAGGGCGAGTCAGTGCTAAATATTCACTAATGTACACTGAATGTTTAAAAAGGTGGCCGTCATTTCCAAGCTTTCTGGAAGTCCGCTCCATGTTTTCGGGGGCACTCGGAGGCTCGTAACAAGTCGCAGGAGCCCGGGAGTCGAACTTGTTGTGTGGCCATGAGAACCTGATCTGGCATACCGAACAGGCAGCAAGGCTCCCTTCAAGGGTCAAATGCCTGACCTTCAGGCAGGCAAAAGTGGCTTACTCAAGCTGAAGCGAGCGAGAATGACCAAAACCTGGCCAAATCCCAGACCAGCTTTGGAGGAACGAGGGTGGTCTGGGGTCAACGCTGGTGAGAGGAGATTCCCGTCGACTTTTGTCAAGAACGTAGCGCCAGTCTGTCTTAGACGGATGGATTTTAGTGGATAGATCTTGGGGGGCTTGGTTAAACTCTTTGGCCATGTGTACAATAATATATTTACAGCATTTGGCAGACGTCCTTATCCAGAGCGATTTACATTATCGAGTGTTAAGGGCCATGCTCAAGGGCCAACTAGTGGCAACTTAGTGATGGTGGTGGGATTTGGAAATGGGATCTTCTGGTGCGGAGGCCAATGTCTTCACCACTATGTTACCACCTCCTCAATATGTTTAATACGTTTTCGCTTTGTGTCAACACTGAGGCGGCATTTTCATTTGGGAGCTGACCCTATCCCTATTGATCCACACAAGATCACATGGGTTAGGGATCATAAATTCTTTACTGAATTTGTTTTATAATACGATATACATTTATATACACATATATATATATATATATATATATATATATATATATATATATATATATATACACACACACACATACTAACGTTTCATTGGTTTATAAGTGTTGACCAACAACGACAAGATAAAAAAAAAAGTTAATGTTCAATAAATAATTCATTCATTCATTCATTCATCCATTCATTCCGAGCTTCCCTCTGGTCACGGGGAGTCTGTGTCTATCTCAGGCGTCTATGGGCATTAAGGCAGGATACACCCTGGATGGAATGCCAACCCATCACAGGACACACACACACACATTCACACACACTAGGGACAATTTTTCCAAGGTGCCAATCAACCTACCAGTGCATGTTTTTGGACCGGGAGGAAGGAAACCGGAGAGGAGAAAA